>WHPX01001388.1:0-173949 GCA_011057435.1 Actinia equina
TTTTTTTTTTGATCGATTTTTGGGTCAGTTTCACACCTTTTGAGAAAAAGAGAATTATTTGTGAAAACAGAAAAAAATGGGTAGTTGGACAAAAAAGCATGGACTATAGCCCATGGTTTGATATCGATTTTGGGTCATTGTCACACCTTTTGAGAAAAGAGAATTTTTTTGTGACTGTGCAAAAATGGGTGTTTTGGGACAAAAAGCCAGGGACGATAGCCAATGGGTTTTGATCGATTGTGGGTCATTTCACTCCTTTTGAGAAAGATGATATTTGTGAAAGTTGGAAAAAAGGGTGTTTTTGGACAAAAAGATGGACTATCAGCCCAGATTTTGAGCGATTTGGTTCATTTCACACCTTTGAGAAAAGATGAATGTTTTTTTGTGAAAGTTCAAAAATGGTGTTGGGACCCAAAAAGCATGGGAATATGCCATGGTTTGTTGACGATTTTGTGGGGTCATTTTCACACCTTTTGAGAAAAGATGAATTTTTTTGTGAAAGTTGAAAAATGGGTGTTTTTGGACAAAAAGCATGGTTTTGATCGATTTTGGGTCATTTTTCACACCTTTTGAAAAAACATGACTTATTTGTGAAAGTTGAAAAATGGGTGTTATTGGACAAAAGCATGGACTATAGCCCATGGTTTTGATCGATTTTGGGTCATTTTCACACCTATTTGAAAAAACATGAATTTTTTGTGAATGTTCAAAATTGGGTGTTATTGGACAAAAAGCATGGACTATAGCCCATGATTTTGATCGATTTTGGGTCATTTTCACACCTTTTGAGAAAAGATGAATTTTTTGTGAAAAGTTCAAAATGGGTGTTTTGGACAAAAGCATGGACTATAGCCCATGGTTTTGATCGATTTTGGTTCATTTTCACACCTTTGAGAAAAGATGAATTTTTTTGTGAAAGTTGAAAAATGGGTGTTTTGGACAAAAAGCATGGTTTGATCGATTTTGGGTCATTTTCACACCTTTTGAAAAAACATGAATTTTTTGTGAAGTTCAAAAATGGGTGTTTTTGGACAAAAAGCATGGACTATAGCCCATGGTTTTGATCGATTTTGGGTCATTTTCACACCTGTTGAAAAAACATAATTTTTTGTGAATGTTCAAAAATGGGTGTTTTTGGACAAAAAGCATGGGCTATAGCCCATGGTTCTGATCGATTTTGGGTCATTTTCACACCTTTTGAGAAAAGGTGAATTTTTTGTGAAAGTTGAAAAATGGGTGTTTTTGGACAAAAAGCATGGACTATAGCCCATGGTTTTGATCGATTTTGGGTCATTTTCACACCTTTTGAGAAAAGATGAATTATTTGTGAAAATGAAAAATGGGTATTTTGGACAAAAAGCATGGACTATAGCCCATGGTTTTGATCGATTTTGGGTCATTTTCACACCTTTTGAGAAAAGATGAATTTTTTTGTGAATGTTCAAAAATGGGTGTTTTTGGACAAAAAGCATGGACTATAGCCCATGGTTTTGATCGATTTTGGGTCATTTTCACACCTTTTGAGAAAACATGAATTTTTTGTGAAAGTTCAAAAATGGGTGTTTTTGGACAAAAAGCATGGACTATAGCCCATGGTTTTGATCGATTTTGGGTCATTTCAAACCTTTTGAGAAAGGATGAATTATTTGTGAAAGTTGAAAAATGGGTGTTTTTGGACAAAAAGCATGGTTTTGATCGATTTTGGGTCATTTTCACACCTTTTGAAAAAACATGAATTTTTTGTGAAAGTTTAAAAATGGGTGTTTTTGGACAAAAAGCATGGACTATAGCCCATGGTTTTGATCGATTTTGGGTCATTTTCACACCTGTTGAAAAAACATAAATTTTTTGTGAATGTTCAAAAATGGGTGTTTTTGGACAAAAGCATGGGCTATAGCCCATGGTTCTGATCGATTTTGGGTCATTTTCACACCTTTTGAGAAAAGGTGAATTTTTTGTGAAAGTTGAAAAATGGGTGTTTTTGGACAAAAAGCATGGGACTATAGCCCATGGTTTTGATCGATTTTGGGTCATTTTCACACCTTTTGAGAAAAGATGAATTATTTGTGAAAAATGAAAAATGGGTATTTTGGACAAAAAGCATGGACTATAGCCCATGGTTTTGATCGATTTTGGGTCATTTTCACACCTTTTGAGGAAAAGATGAATTTTTTTGTGAATGTTCAAAAATGGGTGTTTTGGACAAAAGCATGGACTATAGCCCATGGTTTTGATCGATTTTGGGTCATTTTCACTCCTTTTGAGAAAAGATGAATTATTTGTGAAAGTTGAAAAATGGGTGTTTTTGGACAAAAAGCATGGACTATAGCCCATGGTTTTGATCGATTTTGGGTCATTTTCACACCTTTTGAAAAAACATGAATTTTTTATGAAAGTTGAAAAATGGGTGTTTTTGGACAAAAGCATGGACTATAGCTCATGGTTTTGATCGATTTCGGGTCATTTTCACACCTTTTGAAAAAACATGAATTTTTTGTGAATGTTCAAAAATGGGTGTTTTTGGACAAAAAGCATGGACTATAGCCCATGGTTTTGATCGATTTTGGGTCATTTTCACACCTTTTAAGAAAAGATGAATTATTTGTGAAAGTTGAAAAATGGGTGTTTTGGACAAAAAGCATGGACTATAGCCATGATTTTGATCGATTTTGGGTCATTTTCACACCTTTTGAGAAAAGATGAATTTTTTTGTGAAAGTTCAAAAATGGGTGTTTTTGGACAAAAGCATGGACTATAGCCCATGGTTTTGATCGATTTTGGGTCATTTTCACACCTTTTGAGAAAGATGAATTTTTTTGTGAAAGTTGAAAAATAGGT
Organism: Actinia equina; assembly: GCA_011057435.1. Taxonomy (NCBI): domain Eukaryota; kingdom Metazoa; phylum Cnidaria; class Anthozoa; order Actiniaria; family Actiniidae; genus Actinia; species Actinia equina. Next base: position 2,839 of record WHPX01001388.1, read on the forward strand.
GTTTTGGACAAAAAGCATGGTTTTGATCGATTTTGGGTCATTTTCACACCTTTTGAAAAACATGAATTATTTGTGAAAGTTGAAAAATGGGTGTTATTGGACAAAAGCATGGACTATAGCCCATGGTTTTGATCGATTTTGGGTCATTTTCACACCTTTTGAGAAAAGATGAATTTTTTGTGAAAGTTGAAAAATGGGTGTTTTTGGACAAAAAGCATGGACTATAGCCTATGATTTTGATCGATTTTGGGTCATTTTCACACCTTTTGAGAAAAGATGAATTTTTTTGTGAAAGTTCAAAAATGGGTGCTTTTTGGACAAAAGCATGGACTATAGCCCATGGTTTTGATCGATTTTGGGTCATTTTCACACCTTTTGAGAAAAGATGAATTTTTTTGTGAAAGTTGAAAATGGGTGTTTTTGGACAAAAAGCATGGACTATAGCCCATGATTTTGATCGATTTTGGGTCATTTTCACACCTTTTGAGAAAAAGATGAATTTTTTTGTGAAAGTTCAAAAATGGGTGTTTTTGGACAAAAAGCATGGACTATAGCCCATGGTTTTGATCGATTTTGGGTCATTTTCACACCTGTTGAAAAAAGATAATTTTTTGTGAATGTTCAAAATGGGTGTTTTTGGACAAAAAGCATGGACTATAGCCCATGGTTCTGATCGATTTTGGGTCATTTTCACACCTTTTGAGGAAAGGATGAATTTTTTGTGAAAGTTGAAAATGGGTGTTTTTGGACAAAAAGCATGGACTATAGCCCATGGTTTTGATCGATTTTGGGTCATTTTCACACCTTTTGAGAAAAGATGAATTATTTGTGAAAAATTGAAAAATGGGTGTATTTTTGGACAAAAAGCATGGACTATAGCCCATGGTTTTTGATCGATTTTGGGTCATTTTCACACCTTTGAGAAAAGATGAATTTTTTTGTGAAAGTTGAAAAATGGGTGTTTTTGGACAAAAAGCATGGACTATAGCCCATGTTTTGATCGATTTTGGGTCATTTTCACACCTTTTGAGAAAAGATGAATTTTTTTGTGAAAGTTCAAAAATGGGTGTTTTTGGACAAAAAGCATGGACTATAGCCCATGGTTTTGATCGATTTTGGGTCATTTTCACACCTTTTGAGAAAAGATGAATTTTTGTGAAAGTTGAAAATGGGTGTTTTTGGACAAAAAGCATGGACTATAGCCCATGGTTTTGATCGATTTTGGGTCATTTCACACCTTTTGAGAAAAGATGAATTTTTGTGTGAAAGTTGAAAAATGGGTGTTTTTGGACAAAAAGCATGGACTATAGCCCATGGTTTTGATCGATTTTGGGTCATTTTCACACCTTTTGAGAAAAGATGAATTTTTTGTGAAAGTTCAAAAATGGGTGTTTTTGGACAAAAAGCATGGACTATAGCCCATGGTTTTGATCGATTTTGGGTCATTTTCACACCTTTTGAGAAAAGATGAATTTTTTGTGAAAGTTCAAAAATGGGTGTTTTTGGACAAAAAGCATGGACTATAGCCCATGGTTTTGATCGATTTTGGGTCATTTTCACACCTTTTGAGAAAGGATGAATTATTTGTGAAGTTGAAAATGGGTGTTTTTGGACAAAAAGCATGGGACTATAGACCATGGTTTGACGATTTGTGTCATTCACACCTTTTGAAACAATATTTTTTGTGAAAGTTTAAAATGTTTTTTGACAAAACATGGTTTTATCGATTTTGGTCCTTCACACCTTTTAAAACATAAATTTTTGTGAAAATTCAAAAAATTGGTTTTGGACAAAACATGACATATCCCCTGATTTCGATTTTGGTCATTTTTCAACCTGTGAAAAAACATAAAATTTTTGTGAATGTTCAAAATTGTGTTTTTTGGACACACACATGGTCATAACCCAGGTTCGATCGATTTGGGTCATTTTCACACCTTTTTGAAAAAGGAATTTTTTGTGTTGAAAGTTGACATGGGTGTTTTGACCAACAAGCATGGACTATAGCCCGGGTTTTTGATCGATTTTGTTCATTTTCACCCTTTGGAGAAATGAGTACTTATTTGTGAAAATTAACAATGTTAATTTGGACAAAAAGCATGGACTATAGCCCATGGTGTGATCGATTTTGGGTCATTTTCACACCTTTTGAGAAAAGATGAATTTTTTGTGAATGTTCAAAAATGGGTGTTTTTGGACAAAAAGCATGGACTATAGCCCATGGTTTTGATCGATTTTGGGTCATTTTCACTCCTTTTGAGAAAAGATGAATTATTTGTGAAAGTTGAAAAATGGGTGTTTTTGGACAAAAAGCATGGACTATAGCCCATGGTTTTGATCGATTTTGGGTCATTTTCACACCTTTTGAAAAAACATGAATTTTTTATGAAAGTTGAAAAATGGGTGTTTTTGGACAAAAGCATGGACTATAGCCCATGGTTTTGATCGATTTCGGGTCATTTTCACACCTTTTGAAAAAACATGAATTTTTTGTGAATGTTCAAAAATGGGTGTTTTGGACAAAAAGCATGGACTATAGCCCATGGTTTTGATCGATTTTTGGGTCATTTTCACACCTTTTGAGAAAAGATGAATTATTTGTGAAAGTTGAAAAATGGGTGTTTTTGGACAAAAAGCATGGACTATAGCCTATGATTTTGATCGATTTTGGGTCATTTTCACACCTTTTGAGAAAGATGAATTTTTTTGTGAAAGTTCAAAAATGGGTGTTTTTGGACAAAAGCATGGACTATAGCCCATGGTTTTGATCGATTTTGGGTCATTTTCAAACCTTTTGAGAAAGGATGAATTATTTGTGAAAGTTGAAAAATGGGTGTTTTTGGACAAAAAGCATGGACTATAGCCCATGGTTTTGATCGATTTTGGGTCATTTTCACACCTTTTGAGAAAAGATGAATTTTTTTGTGAAAGTTGAAAATGGGTGTTTTGGACAAAAAGCATGGACTATAGACCAAGGTTTTGATCGATTTTGGGTCATTTTCACACCTTTTGAAAAAACATGAATTATTTGTGAAAGTTGAAAAATGGGTGTTTTTGGACAAAAAGCATGGACTATAGCCCATGGTTTTGATCGATTTTGGGTCATTTTCACACCTTTTGAGAAAAGATGAATTTTTTGTGAAAATGAAAAAATGGGTGTTTTTGGACAAAAGCATGGACTATAGCCCATGGTTTTGATCGATTTTTGGGTCATTTTCACACCTTTTGAGAAAAGATGAATTTTTTTGTGAAAGTTGAAAAATGGGTGTTTTTGGACAAAAAGCATGGACTATAGCCCATGATTTTGATCGATTTTGGGTCATTTTCACACCTTTTGAGAAAAGATGAATTTTTTTGTGAAAGTTCAAAAATGGGTGTTTTTGGACAAAAAGCATGGACTATAGCCCATGGTTTTGATCGATTTTGGGTCATTTTCACACCTTTTGAGAAAAGATGAATTTTTTTTGTGAAAGTTGAAAAATGGGTGTTTTTGGACAAAAAGCATGGTTTTGATCGATTTTGGGTCATTTTCACACCTTTTGAAAAAACATGAATTTTTTGTGAAAGTTCAAAAATGGGTGTTTTTGGACAAAAAGCATGGACTATAGCCCATGGTTTTGATCGATTTTGGGTCATTTTCACACCTGTTGAAAAAACATAAATTTTTTTTGAATGTTCAAAAATGGGTGTTTTTGGACAAAAGCATGGGCTATAGCCCATGGTTCTGATCGATTTTGGGTCATTTTCACACCTTTTGAGAAAAGGTGAATTTTTTGTGAAAGTTGAAAAATGGGTGTTTTTGGACAAAAAGCATGGACTATAGCCCATGGTTTTGATCGATTTTGGGTCATTTTCACACCTTTTGAGAAAGGATGAATTTTTTGTGAATGTTCAAAAATGGGTGTTTTTGGACAAAAAGCATGGACTATAGCCCATGGTTTTGATCGATTTTGGGCCATTTTCCCACCTTTTCACAAAATATGCATAATATATGATTAATGAAAAAAGGTTATTAAATAGCTATCCTTAGCAAAAAGCATGGACTATAGTTGATGGCTTTGATTAATTTTGTATCAAAATTGTATTAATTTACAACCGAATGAAACAAATATTTATATTTTTGTTGGAAATGTTTTTTTTTATTTGTATGTTTACAAGTAGTATGCGAAAACATCTACACAAACACGTCCAACGTTATCTGGTTCGGTAAAGCCTTTCAGATCTTCTCCGTACCACACCTTAAGGACTTGGTTTTTGCTCATGAAGTATGGGTGGGCAAAGCTGTGCTGGAGAACGATTTGTTTGGAAACTGAATTGACTCCGTCTAGACCATACCAGTAACCTACGTTAGGCTGTTTAATGCTGGAAACATACAGAGAAACCCCAACGTTACTTACATAGACGTTTATAGTTTAGGGATTATTTTGGAAATACGATTCAAGGAGTGGCGTAGCAGTGCATCATGATCACTTAGTATCACATGCGAGTACAGATGTTTGCATATATCCCTTGATCTACGGTTTTTCTCCAGTTTTTTCAGCTTTTCTTTCTTTGCAAAACACTCTTATTTGCCCATCGATAAACCTTGAAAGTTATTTTGAGTTTTTATAGTTCTCGACTAAAGAACTACACGAGGCCTAATCTAGTAAAGGAAGTTAATCCCATTCAGCACTATAATTGGGTCTTTTATTTTTCTTTTCTCGGGTCAAAGGTATTAACTCGATTCAATTATTTGTCACAAAAGTATCGTGATGTCAAAAAGCTACGAAAGGCATTCAAAGCAGCTTCAAATTATGTAGACGTTTATCGGCAGATTAACCCATGATGAACACATACCTGACTTCACTAACAGGGAACTTGACTTGATTATCAGCATTAGTGACCACGACATTCAAAGGGTGCTTCTTAAGACCATTCCAGTTATGGCACCCGAAATAACTATTGTGCTTTGCACTGGCGCTGCCACATCGAATGTGACCACTTTTGTGCACGAGTTTTACTGCAGCAACGAACCCAGGATGCAAGACCTTGAAGGTACCTGGCTGGTTATTCTTCCCTGAGAAACAAACTGCACCTGAGTTGATTTGAACCCATGGCTGCGTAGCACAAATAGAGCACTCAGTGAATGGCAGAACCGCCAGAGAAACCAGAGCAAGGCAGATCAATCCCTTCATGATGAAGATATATTGAGTAAAGAAACTATGAGAGGATTATCACCTTTTATAGCGTTGAGCTTTAGGGACACCTTTTGCTGATAATCAGCCTTCCTTTCGTGCACAAATATTGATTTTGCGTTAAGGTATTAGTATTGACAAGTATGTTTCTTTATAATTATAAACGAATATCATTCATAATTAATACTATCAATGGTAAACAGTCATTTAACTGTTTCAAGTGTTAACGTTTTTTAAATTAAATGTAGCCTAAGTTTACCTTGAATACGAGCTGGCATAAATACGCGCCCTGCCGCATGCTCTCCTTCAAGACTCCCTCAAAGTGGGATTCCCGTCACTATCCCGGATACCAGAGCCCTGCACGACACTCACTCACTCTCGCTATTTTAATTAAACACTCTTCTGTCAATTTTTGCGATCATAATCACTATGTTTCAATTATGGCTGCTTGACAGCTGTTTAAATGTTACCATGTTGAATGTTGTCATAAACATAGCGGGTAATAATAATGATACTAATGTGATAATCAGCGATATATGAAAATACTGTTTCTGGATAACAGACTTATGCATACTATATACTATCTATAACACCCAATAAAGCTGCCTGGTTTTTATTAGCGCGAAAAACCAGGTGAATTTCAAACAGGATCTGAGTAGGAGCTGTGCTTAACAACCACATTGCCTTGGCAATACGTAACCCCACCAAGAACATAAAAACACAAATGCGCATGCTTGTGCACATCTTTCTTTTCTTCACAAATTAACTGACTGATCTTTTTTTCCAGAACATTAGACACACAGTATTGCGATGTGTTTAATTTTTTTTCAGTTCTATCCGCTGAAAGATTATATTCTAGTCCAGCTGCGTATTCACAAATATCAAAAGATTTATAAGTGAGAATATGTAAACGTCTTTCAAATACTAAAGATCAACAACATATGAATACGATATTGGAAATGGTGATATAATAAAAATCGTAATTAGTGATAAACACTACATAAATACACCTGCTATACCTCGACGTGGTATATTATTATTATTATTATTATTATTATTATTATTATTATTATTATTATTATTATTATTATCATTATTATTATTCTCTATGCTGGAGCTAAATAAACTCTGGTCCACTGCTCAATCAAAAATCTTCAATTTTACTGTCCGCTATATCAACAACACTCTTCCTACGCGCAAAACCATGGCTAAATGGGGTACTTCCTCGTGTTCGGACTGCTCATTCTGTTTAATGCCTGAATCTCTTCTTTACATTGTGGCGGGGTGTAAATCTTACCTACAAGAGGGTCGCTTCACCTGGCGTCATGATTCTGTTCTCACCTTTGTGGCCCGTAATCTTCCTGTTGTCTGCAAAAACATGACTCTATATGTCGATCTACCTGGTTTCGCAAGCCCATCTAGCATAACTGGTGACAGTCTGCGTCCTGATCTTATCTTATCCATTTCTAATAAGTGCTTGTATATACTTGAATTAACAGTTGGTTTTGAATCGAATCTTGACAATAACATTGAACGTAAGAAACTTAAATATTTGGAACTTGTAAATCGACAAAAGAGTCAATTCACGGATGTCAAGTTTGTCAATCTATCCATCAGCACCCTTGATGTCTTTTCCAACAAATCATCCGAGTTTGTAGAAATGATGAACGAATTAGGTTTAGAGAAACAGCAGCAGAATTTTATATTTAGGAGCGTAACGAAAATCATCATCAGATCCACTTATTACATTTTTTGTTGTCGTAGCAAAGCATGGGATAATCCTGAATTGATAAAGTTTTAGTTTTCTAAATGATTCAAGTGTTCGTAAAGTCATATTCGAGTAGTCTATTGTAAATTGCCTTTAATTAGAGAGATTTATAATTGCTGTAAAAAATAATGATTAAAGGTAAAGTTTTCATGATGATGATGATGATGATGATGATGACGATGACGATGACGATGACGATGACGATGACGATGACGATGACGATGACGATGACGATGACGATGGCGATGACGATGACGATGACGATGACGATGACGATGACGATGACGATGACGATGACGATGACGATGACGATGACGATGACTATGACTATGACTATGACTATGACTATGACTATGACTATGACTATGACTATGACTATGACTATGACTATGACTATGACTATGACTATGACTATGACTATGACTATGACTATGACTATGACTATGACTATGACTATGACTATGACTATGACTATGACTATGACTATGACTATGACTATGACTATGACTATGACTATGACTATGACTATGACTATGACTATGACTATGACTATGATGACGATGATGATGATGATGATTATGATGATGATTATGATGATGATGATGATTATGATTATGATTATGATTATGATTATGATTATGATTATGATTATTATGATGATTATGATTATGATGATTATGATTATGATTATTATTATTATAACTAATATTTCCACGGTTTAAACCTATTTCCCACGTAAACTTATTCTGAAGCGCTTGCACTGATGCGAGGGTATCGGGAAAAATATTCCAAAAACTTCTAATTTTAACCCTTATTTCCTAGTGCAGGATATTGTTTCCCCTCAAACCTTTTTACTCGTCAAAAAACTAATTTATATTTGATGACTTATTGACATTTACTTATCAAATATTATCGAAGGAAATTAAATATTAACATTGAATAAGCAAAAGTGTATTTTTAACAAGAATTTAGTTATTTGTCAAAAAAGAGAGAATATTTCTTTTTCCTGTAAAACTCAATCGGGCGTGCATGGCGAGGATGTTATCAATGACTATGACGTCACCATTCTGCCATTGAAACCCAACAGCATTAGACCAGTTGATGTCCCGTATGTGTCGAATCACTTCCGTTTCGATCTCACTTCCGTCGCCGTACGTAGTGTGAGTTGGGTACATGTCATTGGACAGTTCAACGCCCCCGAACATTGGTGATTCCTTGTAGTACGTGTTGTGATGCACGTTTGCTTGGTTGAACCATACGGGTTGTCCCGTAGTGGGATGCGGGACGAGTGGGTCCAACACGTACCAATATCGAAGACTGTTGTCGCTTTTGTCCCATTTGAAGTTAAAGTTTACATTCCTGAGAAACTTTTCGACAGCCTGTGAAGAAACGCGAAACGGTTTTGTTTTGTATTATCTTAGGAATAAAATTGAAGATATTAATGCCAGGAAATGAGTGTGCAGCAGTGCATGGTCTTAAATGGAAGCGCTACAACTATCAGCGGTTTGAGTGGCAAACATACGGTGTTTAAAACACTTATACCGTAAGGTAACTTAGAGCACTTTTCGCATGACTGTGAATAGCTCATTTGCTGTACTAGTAAGCGTACCGTGCCGTGACTGTGATGCATGCTGAAGGGAGAGGAAGGGATTTAATCTGATGTACCTGAGGGTCTTGAGTCATGAACGACTGTTGCCATGATGTATATTTCTTTTCTTTCTCGTCAGGAAGGTAACGTAGATAACGAATCCTTCTTTCTTGAAGAATATGGATAACTTTTGGATCCAAACTGCTGAACACTTCTGAATTTCTTGCTATTGGTGTAAGTCCTCCGTTACCTGGCCCAGGTGCTTGAATACAACAAAATATCACCTGAAAATAAACAGTTTCTAAAGTATTTTGTGTATTCAATTTGTAAAGTCAGTATCGCCCTTTGGTCATAAATATATGGGTCGCGGGGACACTAACCAACTGCTACTCTGTATCTGAAACCAAGAGTAGTTCCATTTCTCATGCGGTAAATACCTCGATGTGGCTTATAACTTAAGACTCATCTGCACGGGCCTATTCTCACTTAAGAGAAAATCATTTGCAAAAGTTAACTGTAATGTAAAGAATGTGCAGCTTGAACAGACCAATGGGTTGAAATCCCACGGACTTTTATTGGTATCTGTGAGTAGCGATGATGATAATGATGGTGGTGTTAACGAGGGGATGGGGGTGGTAACGAGGGGATGGTGGTGTTAATGAGGGGATACATGGTAATATGATGGTCATGTGATACACTAGCAGCCTACAGCTCATCTAGATGATTACCTTCTTTGGATGTATTGTAGAGCAAGCCATTTCATTATGTAGTTCGATATTGAACTCCATTGGATCATCAGTGGATGTGAATAGACAAGCCTCTTCGTCCACCAGATGTCGATTTCCGGTTCCCCCTACATACCTCATAGCCTCGTAACCAAGCCCCATAGTGAACTCTGAAAAATCCTTTGCAACACTCAGCCCCATTCCTCTGAACAATATTACACCAAAACGAGGCAATGAGACATCCAGTTCTTTTCGGCATAATTGACCCAATTCTCTAAAGCTTGCCTTGTCAGCATTTGCTACACTTAGCGCATGAGGTAACCCTATTCTAGGGTTTGTAAGGAACTTCGGGAATGTTTGGCTCCATGATCCAGGAAGATACTTTCTACCAGCCAAGATGTTGTTGCTCTTTTGAGCAAGTTCAGAGGGTGGTAACAGATTGAACGAAGGACGGTTTGTGATTGGTGGATCAATCTTTGATGGAACTAAGCAGCGACCCAATCGCATTCCAGATAGAGATGCCAGAGTTTTCTTTGAAGCTAACATTTCTAAAAGAAAAGATATTCTTATCATAAAATGAAATGAAATTGGACGTCAGATATCTCCTGTAACGGCAAAGAAGAGCACACGAAGGCTGTCAGGGGAATGGACGTACACCTAATGAATATTCCCTGCGCCATCTTGAAAGGTAACCGTCTCTTTGAATCGCAGCGAGACAAACGGTGACTTTTGCAACGATAGAGACCTTTTTCTAACACCTTGGAAAATTATTTACGTCTCTATCTTCGCAAGGTCACCGTTTGTCTCGCTGCCATTCAAAGGCACGGCTACCTTTCAAGATGGCGCATGGAAATGTAAAGGGAAATATTCTCACTGCATACATAATTGGCGTGTCACGTAGGAATTTAGCAACCCCCATTTATGGACATTGGAGTTTGCGCAGTGCGGGTGTAATGCTTTGCCACCCCTCCATATATAAGCGCCACACCCAGATCCTTGAATCATTCCGCAGTCGCGGTCACCTTACATATCTTAATTCCCGTGACCCGGTAATGAGTATGCAGTGAGGATAAAATACTATTGGACTTTGGAATAGTAAGCTTGTACTAAACTTGTCCAGACTGACAAACATGCAGGAAATCTTCAATCTGTATCGAACCATGATCTTGGCTAAACACGCAGATCAAACCTTGGAACAACCTCTGGGCTGATCTAAGTCAGGGTACGGTAAACACGCAGATCAAGCCTTGGAACAACCTTTGGGCTGATCTAAGTCAGGGCATGGACTAACTCACAGATCAAACCTTGGAACAACCTTTGGGCTGATCTAAGTCAGAGTACGGTAAACACGCAGATCAAACCCATATTTCAAGGGCCAGTTTGGTCCGCGCGGTTTTCTCTGCGCACTTTTCTTCTCTTCACAAAACTCGACACATGAAATAGCCACGAAATATGCAGTTCTATTGATTCATTTTTGAACGAGAAGTGAAGCAACGACTACTTGGACCAAATATTTACAGTTATGGGATGTGAAATAAATTTACCTCTGAAATTCATAATAGTAATAATAATAATAATAATAATAATAATAATAATAATAATAATAATAATAATAATAATAATAATAATAATAATGATAAAGAATTTATTTCAACAGGGTATTGTGATGATATTCACGTTATCTCATCAATTTCTTTATCTCAGGTGTTAGCCATGGAATGGAATTTTCTCGGATACGTCGCTTGATAATAGGGGCGTGTTTGCCTGCTACGGTTTGAAAAAGATCTTTAAAAGCATTCCAAGCCTCGTTAGATGTCTTTGTCAATTCTAGGATATCCCAAGGGATCTGCTTCAAGTCCTCTTTGAATAATTCTGGATTGTATGACTTATAATTTCTAGTTTCAATATAACGTGGTACCGATGGCATTGTTCGATGGAGTTTTCTAATACCCAAAATAACACAATGGTCGGAAAAACCCACCGGCAAAACCTCTGTTCGATACAACTCTGGTTTAGAAGTCAGAAATAAATCAATCAATGTCCTGGAGTGATCAGTAATCCTGGTCGGCTCTTTAATGATCTGCTTTAGGTGATATATGTCCATTAGATGTTTAAAGTCTTTTGTTGTTGGGTCTGAAGAGCAATAATTAAAATTGAAATCTCCAACCAGAATAGTTTCAAATTCATTCTTCACTAAGTTAGCCAAAATATTTGCATGTTGCTCATAAAAGTAGGAATGTCATAGTTTGGTGGTCTATGAATGGCACCAAGAAGGACCTTTTTTGATTTTGGTTGAGATAGCTCAACTTAATAGCCAGATCGCCTCGATATTTGTATTGAATGCATCTAAATTTAAGTGGCTGAAACTTTCGGCGACATATACCGCTATACCACCACCATGTCGATCTCTGTCTTTCCTGATTAGTTCAAAACCAGGAAGAGTAAACTCTTCACTAGGAAAGGAATCGTCTAGCCAGGTTTCATTAAGGCACTGAACGTGGGGTTTGTACTTGTCGCAAAATAGCCGAAGTTCATCCATCTTGTTCCTCAAACTGCAGATGTTTAAGTGGAAAATTCGGAAGCCTTTCAAATTGGTATTTGACGAGCACATTGGACCAGGATTGATGGATACATCATTTGATAAGAGAACTAGGAGTGCCGCCAAGGAAGTTTCTGCGAGACGAACAAGAAGAGTGACTCTAACACAAGCACCAATGCTTGAGGGCTTCGTGTAGCTTGGCTTCCTAACACGAGTTAAAACTAAGTCAAGTTGAACACGGTTTTGGCTTTCTTCAACTACCAACAATTGAAGACTGTCTTTCTCAACCAATGTAGCGTCTCTGTCAGGAGTCAAAAGGTTTAAGAACAGGAAGATTACCAAATAAATAACCAGAGAGCCTCCGATACAGTGACCTGACCGCCATCATGACAGATCTAATGCGTTTACCACTCCTGGGTTGGTTGTATCGTCGTGTACGGGAATTGTCAGGGGAATTCTATTCAAATGCAAATTTGGAGTAATCGGCTAGTAGTCGTACCCTACGATAGCATAAATTAAACTATAATAAATATTTATGTGCACATGCTAATGATACATCGTTTAAATATGACTCAAAAATGAGACCACCCAACCGAATTCGCTTCGTGGTCTAGTGGTTAGGTTTAGGGTTAGGGTTGGGGTTGGCATTGTAGTAGTCCTTTGGTGCCGAAGGTACCGAGTTCGATTCTTGGTGTCTTCACTTAATTTTTTTTCTAAGTGAGGAGAACCAAAATTTCTAAGTCTCACTCGTGTGTTCGGAAACTCTATGACGCACTTTGTTAATCCGTACACGACGATAGAACCCCTGGGTTGCTTAATCCGGCAAACGAATTACCGAATCCAGTCCTCGTCATCAAGTTAATACACAATTTTCGTATTCGAACAATCTTTCATTAGTCTCATTTACCTAGGGTTACTTCATTTCATTGTGTCTAAATATTCATTATATGAACGGTAAAGTATAGAATGCACAACTAAAGCAGTACAGTGGTACAGTGTATTTCTACTGAATCTTATCCTCTTTCAAAGCGCGGTAATTTTCAGCACTATAACTTAAAAACTGTTTTCAATGCAAGCAAATTCTTACCTGCTTAAGTCCTGTACCCTTAATTGTTTTTCAGTGTTGCCTGTTGTCACATAGTACTCTTCGACAGTTTAACGACTGGGGTCTCATGAACGCTCTTTTGGTTTAATGGTATCAGTGCTTTGTTTCCTCATTGTTTTGTCTCGGAGTATTATTTATGACTAAGTCAAAAGGAGGCATCTTGCGGAGTATTAAAGGGCTCCTACTGTTACCATTAACGAGTCTACTATATTTAACATCAAAATAATTGTTTTTCGTTTACACAGACTTAATATCGACATGATAGTGAAGTGTCTATTCTTTATAGCAAAAAGCTCATATTGGAAGTGAGTTACAGTGCAACCTATATATCCCTGAAATACTGAGTTAGTAGTTGACACTAAACCGTTTTAAAATGTTTTTTTCAAATTATCTACTGGTACTAACTAAATAGTCATTTTTCTTTCACGGATTTAATAAAATCACTCTACCTTAAAAGAAAACAATGGAATTCGTGTCTGCAACTATGCATAATGCTTTGTTAGTCATGCGCCAAGTAAAATCGTTTTACCCCCTGTAGTAATTCTTGGTTGGTTGCATGCTTAATGATCTGTGTGACCATAGAAACAACAAAAACTAAACAAATCCTCTGTTGAATTAGATTTCAGTGAGTTCTATTCAAAATCATGTAGGATCCTTGAACGGAAATGAAAAAGCGCTAATGGGTAGAAACATCCGCCTGATACTTCCTGTCTCAGTAGCTTACCACATGACTTTCTCGCCAACATGAATAGAACGTTTTACATGCTGAACAAAAACAAATGATAAAGCCTCAAATGTTCAGTCACATCCAGTGAGTGTCAGGAAGACCAAAGGCTAGAATAAGATTGCTTTACGATGGTCGATAAATGGGCAGATAATCAAAAGGCGATTAAGAACAGGAAAAGGAAGTCTGTCACTCCCTCCTTCACTTCACGTGCACGGCATGTTCCGGCCACTGGTGGATGCGTTCACTACGTACAGAAACAAGAAAACATCTCATAAACTAAAGTCTCGTCAGTTCTAATTTGGAATCACTTTTTCAGCTTCAGTCCATACTGAATCCATACTGAAATAACGGTAGACCAGCCCAAAAAAGGCGAATCCCAGCTCCTATTTCAACCCTTCAGGACCCCATGATAGTGACTCTGATCGATATTGGTCTACGATAAATTAAGAGAGACTACAGGTTTCCTTTTTGGTTTAACCAGACACGAGCATTTGCATGTTAAAGTGATTCACAAGATTTGCCCTAGGTGCTAATAAACGAGCATTAACACTTAATTACTTAACATCATCAAAACTGACAGTCATGCGAGCGAAATCTCACCCACACCGCTATATGCACATGCTACTACGCATGGCTTTTACCATTTCCCCAAACAGTTTTTGTTGCCGGCAAATATGATAATCATCCATTTTCTAAAAAAGGTATAAAACGAGAAAGTTTTTATACTTATTTTATTTTAAAATTCGGTAGCTTGGTGTTACATCATTGTACACGATTAGTTACAAAATAAATCTAATACCAAACCTTTCTTCTATGTACACTGTATAGATCGATATATTAATATATTATCAGAAATCATAGAAAATCGATTTTGGGCGTCAAAATTTGAAAAAATATTATAGGAAATTTAAATGTTTTTTATTCTATAATATCAATTTTTGAAGAAAGTCAAGTAACTTGTTTGGATAAGTATGACAAAGTTTAACGATAACAAGAACAACTTTGCAGCTCTAGAGTAAAACTTTGCGTTCAAATCAAACTGTATATTCATTCGTTACCTCGAGGTCCAGCCCCGAAGAACCAGTGTAAAATAAAGTTATAACATATCTGTGATACCGTATAACATGTATTTGTATTCCAAATATGATCCTATAGGAACCAAATATTAACCCTAATGCCTCAATAGAGATACACATTCCCTTCTTGTCCCAATCACAATCTTTGCCCTTTACTAATCATGCCCCATCAGAGTCGTTGCCTTTTATCAACCACATCCTGTCACAACATCTTTAAACACAAACCACTTCCGATGTCATATAACAATTGTGGCCCTTTATCGACCATGTCCCATCATGGTCATGGTCCTTTACCAATCATGTCCCATTATAGTCCCTTTATGAATCATTTTCCATGATAGTCGTGGTCCTTTACCAATCATGTCCCGTTATAGGCATAGTCTTTTTCCAATCATGTCCGATGATAGACATGATCCTTTATAATCATTTTCCATGATAGTCGTGGTCCTTTACCAATCATGTCCCGTTATAGGCATAGTCTTTTTCCAATCATGTCCGATGATAGACATGATCCTTTATAATCATTTTCCATGATAGTGGTGGTCCTTTACCAATCATGTCCCGTTATAGGCATAGTCTTTTACCAATCATGTCCAATGATAGACATGGTCCTTTATGAATCCTTTTCCATGATAGTCGTGGTCCTTTACCAATCATGTCCCAAAGGATAAATTATGTCCCTCGGAAGTGAGTCATTACGATAAGATCAACTACATTCTGTCCTCTCATGATCTCTTTTGCAACTTCTTTATGTGACCAGTGAAGAACGTCTTTACCATTTACTGAATGAATAAACATACGAACCTGGAACCAACCAAACAGTGTGTCAACAAAATATCCTGTGTGTTACCATGACGACTATCACAACTCACCCTGAGTCCTGCAGCAGCAGCTGGTCCCTCAGGATCAACAGTTTGAACATAGACTGGTTCTTTACCGCGAACAACAAAACCAAAACCAACAGAGTCACTCATTATCTGACACAATGAATGAATGCACCTGTAAGTAAGTCAACTGGGGTGGGGTCTGTAGAACCCAAGGGGGAGGGGGAGAGAAGTGATTTTCCTTCCCACTCTTCATACCCCCTGGCTGTTCCAAATGAAGATCGGCTTTTATGCATATACAATATTCTTCTCATTCTTGCAGAACTAAATGTACATAGTGTAAAAGATGAGAAGCCTAGCACTGATCATCATGCTATTTGGGTTTTTACTGGCTGGCATAAGTCAACTGCATGTACCTTGATAGCTTTCATTGTATATGGACCTGTAGAATCAAGTAACTCTTCCACTGTTATTTCCCTTACAATCACTGGGGGAAAAAATGAAAGAAAACAAGAATGCCATCAATGGATTTCTTCAAAGCCATAATTTTCTTCAAAGAGCCACTTATTAAATTACATTTAAGGGGCCAGCATTTTTGTGTACCTGGTCTTGGTGAACTGTTTTCAGGACTGCAACTTGATGGAAAATAGTCAGGACTTTCTGGTGAACAACTATTATCTGTAAATAAAGAATGTGAGTTTGCACCCTTATTCTATACTGGCTATATCAATCACTCCTTTATACTCCCTTACCATTATTTCCATGATTAGACAAAGGCACTGGTATGGACCGCTTAGCAAAAATGAGGGGCGGCAAATGTTTGCCATTTTTTCTCTCAATTCGTGGTGATCCAGGCTCAGTGATGATCTGTCCACTTTCCAGTAATGACATCCCATCACACAGTTTCTTGGAAATGATTTTGTCAATAACAAATTGAAAATGAAGTTTGGGATCATCTTTGAAGTGGTGATCGTCGGTCACTGAAACCAATAATTACTGTAATAAGTCATTGTAGTCAATAATTTATTTTGGGGTGCCTGTGTTATTAAGAAAATATTCAGTGATTTCTGTACGCTGATCCATTCCTTCCCAACCCTTCTAAAAACAGAAATTGAATTATGTATTATGCATAGAAATTTAAAGCCAAAAAGGCAAAAGTACAACATCTTACCATTCCAACCACATTTCCTTTTATTATATTCAATTGAGAAGACATAGTTTTTGTAGTATTGGCCTATTAAAACTCCCCCTTAAACATGGTTAGTTATCTTTATTCTTTCCAAGCTTAGTTATATTCAATAATATTATCGTAGTATTGCACCCTTGGACTTACCATGTTTTATGAGGCCAAGTTCAAGAAGTTCTCTACTGAGCATGACAGCACCAAATCTGTCTGGTGTCTCTCCACTCTCAACCATCCAGTCTACTAATGAACTTCCAACAAAACAGTTGCGGTACACAGAATCTTCACACTCCTGGTGCTTGACGATGCTGTTTCCATCTGATTTTATTCTGTTCAGGGAAATTTGAAACTGTCAAAAATAGCCTGTGTGCGCGCAGTAATGATTAAGAGGTAAATTATACACCGTGAAAAGATGAAAAAAACTCACTGACATTTCGAATGCTAGTCTTTCATCGGAGTACTCTGACGAAGGACTAGTGTCTGAAATGCCAGTAAGTTTTTTCATCTTCTCCCCGTGTATAATTTATCTTTTATCATTACTGTTTCATTAGAAACACAGACGCAGCTCTCACTAGTTTTTAGCTAGTATATCTTCTAGCCCGTGTGCAGATGCTTCCCTACTCTGTTTTCCCTCACAGGGGTATATGTAGAGGTAGGGAATTATCTGCACTTGGGCTACATCCAAAATGGACATAAAATAAACTTTTCCTATCCCAATTCCAGGGTCTAGTTTTACGAAGAGTGGATAGCACTATCTAACAGATAAATCAATAAACTAATAAACGAAAAGGTATCAACTAACCTTTGTGAAATGTCGTAGCCCTTAAGAACCAGGGCAATATCATGCGTTATGGGAAGTGAATGATCATCCAAGCGAAACCGATAGAACAACATATCATCCTTGAACACATGGTCATCACAGACTGAAAATGCAATCAAAATATGAGGGGGAAAACCGTTTTGTTTGTGTTGTGGACAATTTGCATAGGCCTCAAGGATTTTCACTTGTTTTCAATCCTTGAAACCCAAGAGGCCTCAATACTATGAGCTGAGGAAGATGTTCAGAGCACAAACATTAAGGCTTATGAAAACTGCAGATTTGTAGAATAGCTGACACAGATGAATAGAAAATAATGTCACAAATACACAGGACAAATGGTTCAGTAGATTTCTCTAAGCCTCTTCAGGAAATCCCATTCTTATTAGATTAATTCAAAGCAGGGTTGGGCAGATTATTTTCATCTTTGAATGAAGTGAATATTTTCATTTTGAAGCTTTCATGCTTATATACCACAAAAATTCACAAAGAGTGGAAAGTTGAATGTACATTTTAGTTTCGTAAAAGAGTTCAAGAGAAACCTATTAAACGTTTGAAGCTTTGACATGAAGCCTTGTTAGTGCTGCTAAGTGTCAATCAATGGGACAATGAATGAGTTGAACATATTTGAGATTACACATGAAACTACAAGCTCACAGCATCTTCAGAATGCATAATGTACCAGACTATGTACATAATATGTGGATAAGTGTACATTATCCATGCTCTCTATTGTTTGATAATTATATGTTATGGCCGTCCAAGCATATTATTAGTGATATTTATAGTTCAATAACAGCAAAAATTGGCATCCAATCGAATAATCTTTATTATAACAAAGAAAAATATCAAAACCTTGGAAGTCACAGCAGTTTTATCCAATAAAGTCCTCTTTAAGTAAATTATGAATCATGAACGCAAAATTCAAAATGGCAAATAAACGAATTATTGTTCAATTTAGCGTGGAAGTACCTAGTCTAGGAAGTACCGCGCTTCAACAGTTTTTCAAGCTTTTTTCAGTACTTATTTGCAGCTTCTTATTCAAACTTACCGTGATGTATAAGATTATGATCTTGAAGAACACACATACACTGAACTGCAGCAAATCTACTTGGAGCTTCACCTCGCTGTATGAGCCACTCCACGAGGTCTTTGCCTACAAAACATGTTGGGTACATTCGCAGATGGTACCTACGATCCTTTATCATAGCTGGGTCGCGCTCAGAGTGAACACGAGTACGTAAATACTCCGAAAAGATCAAAATATGAACACACTTACTGGAGATTCGCTCCATTTTGCCCTCAACTACCTCCGATCACATTTCACTTTTGCTTCTGTTGATATTTGCATTGTAACTTTAAACCACACTGACCGCTGAACTGAAACCTGGACGGGGGCTTGGGCGCAGATAACTGTGTTTCCGATATTCGCGCCAAAAAATAAATGAGGGTCCTGAAAGGGGTAAAAAGGGAGCGGGGATTTGCCTTTTTTGGCCGGGAAAATGCACTTACTGGGAATTAGATTCACAAACAAAAAGAAAACAATCAAAAAATGGGATGAGGTTTGAGCGAAAAATAGGTTGGGACTATGGGATTTGGTCAATCTTTATAGGGCTGGGAAATAAGATTAGGAACGAAGTAAACTTGAACTCTACTCCATGAATATAGAAATAATATATATATTTAGGCACTGCCTAAAAGCGGAGCTCCCGATACGGAAGTCAAAGGGAGAACAATTTGAATGAAACTGAAAGTTAAAATAAGATAGGGGGGAAAATCTTCAATTATTTTTTATTCGAGCTGAAGATCATTTCTCCCATAATAAAAACCATGCAGTGAAATCGAATCGAAATGCACAACATTGCTTTTTTTTCCGCGAGTATATACTCTCCCACTTAGGAATTTTGTACACAATTCACCACCACCCCCAGGGGCTAGTTTTGCTCTTGTAAGATTTTTCGACAAATTTGTCCAAAAAACCCGACATTTTTAGGCTTTGAATCTCTTTTATTTAAAAAAAAAACGAAAGATAACTACAGATAATCCAATACAATATCAAGTTTAGTAAAATTTACCTCGGATGTCTTTCATTGACGTTGAAATCAAGACCAAAAAACAGACTTGAAAACTGGTTAAGGTTGAGCAAAGTATATATAAGCTTACTTTAATAATTACGTCTTTTACAGAACGAGACGTTTTACATTCAGTTAAACTTGACAAGAACAACTGAGACAAAATAGAAAATAAAGGCAATGCAAAAAGGCAATGCAAAATGACGAATTTCTTGGTCAGTAAATTGGCGTTTGTAAATGTTTTTGAATATTTTTTACGGCTTTTTAAAGTGAAAGTCTAGGTCTTTCTACAACAACATCTCTCAACAACACAAATTTAAGCTCATTTTTATAATCAGACTTGCTCGAATAGCTTAATAAACAGTCGAATATTTGGTGTAAATTTATATTTCATTCAATACTTAAATAAATTATCTGTAAAAATAAAATTATTAAATGAAAGTCTTCGTTGTTTTGAAGATGGGACCCCGCGATAGGAGGCGAATCTTTCTTGAACGAAAAACATACGATAGTTCGTGGTTAAAAACAACGTTTTACAACGTTAACCGAATTGCTAAAGATTTACAAAGCTAAATAAAGGATGAATATTTGTTGTAATATGCTCTTCATGTTATATTCACTCCAACATTAAAATAAATTAAGCTTATCTACAGAAATAATAAAAGCTTTGAGGGAAAGTCTTTGATTTGTCGATTCGTCGAGAAAAAATTAAATGCTTGTCAAAAAATAATAAACGATTGTTTGCTAAACAACACACCTGAATTTTTTGGAGAACACTTCTTAATCCATCTTTGAATACATGAAAGTTTTTAAATTGTCTTTGGTCTATAACTTGTCCTTAAGAGCGATTTTTTTCTGTGCATTTGAGAGTCGCCTTAGCTAGTAGTTTTGCTTCAAATTCCTTTGTCTTTCACGCTCATTTTCTCTTTGTTCATTCGTGAAGTTTTGACTCAAATTCCTTTGTATTTCACGTTCATTTTCTCTTTGTTCATCCGTCAAGTTTTGCCTCATATTCCTTTTTCTTTCACGATCATGTTCTCCTTGTTTATAATCGAAGTCCCGCCTGGATTTGGGTCTCTATATCTCTGCTTGCCGCTTTTCTTTGGTGAGTCCTTCCTCTTTGCCTTACATTTTCACGCCACCAGAGTTTTTCATTTTTCGAAAAAACTCTTTTACTTCTGGCCTTTCTTTCTTGGCTTCATTCTCCTCTGAGCTTTCTTTCGACATATCGATTTCGGAAAGGGGTTCCATCGTAAATAGAGTAAATATAAATATAAGGTTGAATAAAAAATTTAGCTGTTATCTTTCGCTATTTCTATACGTGTGTAAGAGGTTTTTTACAAAAGTTTAATAGCCGGATTTACCTTTCTTTATGTGTACCCGGATGTTGCAACGCGTCGACATTCCCGCCAAAAAAAAAATTTAACCAGCCAATCAGAATGCTTGTGTACACGCCCGGACGGACGCCGGACGGACGGACGGACGGACGTACGGACGTACGGACGTACGGACGTACGGACGTACGGACGGAAGTGACGTCAGCCAAGCCATGAAAAATCAACTCGATAGTTTACCATTTTTTCTTAGGTATGGTGCTCCGCTCGCGCGGGCCTTCGGCCCGCGCGGGAGCTCCGCTATCACCAATGAAAACATTATCGCTTCTTACAATTTATTATATTTAGAATTCTAGGGAGGGGTGGGAAGTCTTACAAGTTAGAGTTAGTGGCAAGATTAAACATCAAGAGGAGCACTCAATCATGGAAATCTCACGCATCCTAAACCCATTTCCGAGCATGAATTTTGAAGAAATCCCTTGTTGTTGCTGATTCTCCTTTCCACTCTTCTTGACCCATTCCCGATAAGTCCTTTGAATGGAATTTTCAGTAGAAAAGATAAGTAAACCCCAGTTCCCTAACCACCCCTTGTGACCTATCCTATACATATATTTTTTCTGTCCAAACAATCAACATTTACTCATTAGATTTGTCGAATTTAACTTTCTTATTCATAACAGGAAAAGAGCGGATTGTCAACAACATGTTTTAGCGATATCTTTTATTTTTAAAGCTTATCGTTTTGTGCGCCAGAAAAACATTCACTTATCCAAACCTCTTCTCACTATCTATTATGTCTAGCTTTGATTCATAAGTTATCCATAGTTATTAACTATGAGTTATCATATTAAAATATCTCTCCTTCGGCTTCTTTGTAACAATATTCTAGGGGATTTACGTCGCTAATCTCTCAACAGATGGCGTCATTATTTTAGACATCTCTAACATGCGATTCTACCTTGAATAGACCACTTGCATATGACTTCAAAGCAACTCAATTTGGAAACGAAAGGATTTCAGTCTCCTGAGAATTGGAAACCAATTGTTACGTCCTCCAAATTGAGCTGCATTTCGACGTGCTGCAAGTGGTCTATAGAAGATGACATTCGCCTCGAACGCAAAGGAGTAAAATGTCGTATCAGTCTGGCCCGGATTCATCACCGTCGTCGTCATCATCATCATCTTCTTCTTCAGCGATATCAGGTATTGGAAACCTTAAAATCGCTGCCACTCCTGACAACTGGCCAAGCTCTAAAGAAAATAGAGGAGAATTGTGAGAAGGTAAAATGGAATGAAATAATGAAGAGGGAAGTGAAACTTACGTTCGCCAGACACGTGTAGGCTAGAGAATATCCTGAAATGACAAAAAATATATTATTTGGTATTTATGACATCATTATCATAAATCTAGTGTGGCTAGTGTTAATTAAGATTGAATATTATGATACGTGTTGTAAATCAGGTAAAAATGAGCTTGCACAGTTAGCTGTCTTTGCAGACGATGGAATGGTCTTCAAAGGAGGCGACACCATCACGTGCCGGCGTCCATAATACTGCTTGGACTGCCTGTGGTTAGATTTCAGAACAATAAAACCCCTTTGCTCTCGGAAATTGAATTCTTTCTCATGTAAAACGATTGTATTGTTCCTGCCATCTAACATGACTACCATCACGTGATGGTGCAAAGCCTCAGTGCTTGACACAACACACTCGATATCAATAATGTACAATAGTACGCCAAGTGGAGGGGTGTATGGTTGTCCCTCCCCCAAAGCTCGACATGATGTATAGGGTATTCAAGACTTACTTGACTTCACCTCCATTTTCCTTGACGCTTTCTACAAGAGCAACGTATCGTCTACGAGTAGGTAAATCAGCAGATCTGAATGCATTATAACAAGATAATCATTGCACTCATAGTTAAATAGTGGTTATTATTATGAGATCTTCGGAGGTTAGGTTCACTAACGGTGCGGTAATACAGCAACAATACTGTACCACACTGTTAGGGCAAGTTGGTGAGAAAAGAAAAAAAAGAGTAGGATGATAACATTTACGAGAGATAGTACAGAGTAAAATGTATATTCAATAAATACAACCGATACCTGAATAGTTTGTCTGTAACCAACAGCGTTTCAACAGCCATTGCTTCATTTGCTCTCTCCACATGACGAACCCTAGAAATCCAACCAGAAGTCAAGCATTAGAGTAGTGTTGGCAGGACTGTAGCAGGTTCAAAGTACTAACGTACCAGGCCGTGCTGTGCCATGACAGTACTGTATATAAAAGCATTCTGATTGGAACCAACCATAAATAGGTTTAGGATCTTATGATTAACTTACCCATAATATGCTCTATCTGGTTCATTTTGTAAAGTTGTATAAAAAGTATCAAGGGACTTGACTTCACTGCTGGCCTAGACATGATAAAACATGAAAGTCACTTATTGAATATATAGTAATACTACAATACTGTTACTACTTACCTTGGTGTCTGCAAGCCTGCTTGCAATACTTGGATCTGATAAAATTTCTATCAAGAAAATAAAATGGAAGAAAGAGGGTGGTGAGAATACGACTGCACTGAATGACTGTGCCCTAGTAGATATGCTTCAATGAGTATGCATTCTACTAGCTGTAAAGGAGAAGAAGACTCATCACCTTTTAGAGCATGCTTGTGCCCTGATGAAGAATGCACCTGGAAAGTTTAACATCCAGAAAATCAATAAACCATATTCTTTAAAAAAAGAAGACAAGACAGGAAAAAACTGTGGCTCAGTCCTTACATACCGAAAGAAATTTAGATTTATTATCTAATAAGTTTTTCCATTCCATCTTAGTGGCTTGTTGGAACATGTAATCTAAAAATTGATCCTGAGTATACAAGCAAATCATATCATCAGATAACACTGGTAGTAAGGAATAATGAAAAGAATACATCTCCAATAATAGTAAACACAGGTGGTGTAGTGGTAAGTCTACTTGCCTCTCACCAAAGCAACACAGGTTCAAACCCTGCCAGCCTTAGTGTTGTGTGTGAGTAGAGTTGTTTATTGGTTCTCTTCAAGAGTTTTTTTCCTGGTTATCCATTTTCCCTTCCTCCACAAAAATCAACTTCCAAAGTCTAATTTGACCTATCCTTGTAATTAGGTCCTAGACCTGTTAGGCTTTACGTCCACCTCAGAGTGGTAAATTAGAATAAATAAATAAATAAATAAAATTGAATGTGAGCCCCAGAACCTACCTTGACAAAACCTGGACTACCAACTAGAACACATTTAACAACTGCAAATGTAAGAATATATGTGTATTTAAAAATAACGTTAAAAGACTTATAAACAATAGAATCCTTTCTTTGGATGCTGAAAATCAAGACAAAATGAAGCAAAATTAATGCAAATGAAAACAAGCTAGAAGATTAAATCACCTTCAAAATTGATATGTCTAAGGACAGCTTGAATTATTGCATCATAAAACTTTAGAAGACCCTTAGGAAATTAAAAAAATAGTGAAATTAGATGCTGGTACAAAAAGGAAGAAGAGAATGTGGAATGAGAGTACCAGAAACATCATCTTCACCACTTGATCATCCCACATTAGTTAACATGGGATACTCAAATTCTTAAATTCTTTTTGTGTAAATAAGCCTGAAGCGAGATGACGTTTTAACCCCTATCTCTAGACCATAATCCTTTTCACACTGTTTTTGTTTTTTAATTATGAGTATTGTTCTTGTATTCTCTAAGGAATCAAAAATTTTAATATGAAAGAAATTTAAAAACTATTATGGCATAGAGTCGAGGGTAAAACGTCATCTCGCTTCAGGCTTATTGATTTTGCTTCATTTGAAATCAAAGAATCCAGGTTTATCCCATCATGCATTGCAAGTGAGATACAACGGTTTTCGTTTAAACTACTGCAATTAATATTTTTCGAAATTTAATAAAAAACAATAATTGTATTCGAGTAGAGTGTATGTCACCTTTTAGCAAGTTATCTACATTCTAAATCCGTCATGAGTACTACTGGAGTACTTTGGAGTACTTTCAGGTTTAATGCAGATCATAAACTGACTACATTTATTTGTTAAATTAGCTGAACATGTCTTCATCAAATGCAAAAGCAATACCTTTTTATTAGTATTAGTAGCTAGTAGAAGAAGTATCATTAGAAAAAGTTGAACATAAACTGTTTGAAACCAAATGAAACAATAATAAGCTTGCAAAGGAATGTGGGATAGCCATGGATCCTACTCTGGTTTGAAATATCACAATAACTTTACCTTGTCGTGCTGCGCACAGTAGCCTTTTCTCTTTCTTGGTACGTTCATGTCTATTTTTGCTCTCACAATAGTCATACTTGATGTTACCAGACATATGTGACACAGTCCTACAGAAACAAACAATCTGGTAAGGCTGTCTATTAGTGTTAACATGCTAAGGGCTGCCTAATAGTGTTTACATACTAAGGGCTGCCTAATAGTGTTTACATGCTGAGAATCGTAATTTCTTTACCTTCATGTAGGATGATTGCTGCAAGATCTGCATGCTGAGTGGGGTCACATGCCATATCTAACAATTGAATGACACAAATAGGTCAAATACAAAATTATTAGATGATGGCTAGTGAAACTAGCGTGGACTGCGTCTGTGTTTCTAATGAAACAGTTATCGTAGATTGATAAGTTTTACACCGTAGTGAAAATAGAAACTGACGTTTCGGACGTTAGTCCTTCATTGGAGTCAATACAAAATAATTTATTAGTTTTATTCAATTTTCTAGCATGGTCTGCAAACCTTCAAATTGTATTAATACCATCAAAGCAGGGAAGGGAGAGCACATGCCATGTGTGGAGTAGGCACTAGAAGGCTAGAATATCCTTGGGTCACATTTTTTAAGTAGGGGGCTAGAAATGTTTTTTATATGTGGCAAGTTGAATATTTTCAGTTGTTTTCATAACATTTTTAGCGCGCGCACTTATCGTTAGAAATTTAGAGCGCGTATGAAAATACAAAAGTATGATGAGGTTTTTTGTCGTTAGTTTAATACACAAGTATGACGAAGTTTTCGTCGTTAGTTTTTTACTTTGTCAGTTCAGTTGTGTTAAACGTTCATTCAAAGAGAGTCAAGAAAAGTTGTGTTAATTAAGTTAGTTAAAAGACTAGAAATAATCGAAATTGGTAAGTAAAACATTGTTATTATATATTACTTAAGCATAGAAGTCTGTTTCCTTTACGCAAAACTAGAGAATGTAAGAAAAACAATTGATTCCAGGTTTGCCTTAAGCAACCGTTTTCAAGATTGTTTACTTGTTGTTTCAATAGTAATGTCTTATAAGTTATATCGTAAGTTGCCAGATAGCCGAAGTCGCTATGTTTGTAAATAGGTAATTTAGGATGGTCAAACACCAATCTAAGCTAATCCTAGTTGCAGTGTATTTAGTGTAAGATTACAGAAAGACTTATACTCATTTGAAAAACAACATTGTAGATGTGTAATTAATCAATATTTCTATTGATTACTTATCGTAGTTCTCGCCGTTTCGTTGTGGTAATAAACTGAGTTACAGTAAAGACGAAACTCGTGCGTGTTGTTTACTTGGTCACATATACAGAACTCAAACTAAGACAAAATAAGATTTCATTCTCGTAAAGATTGAGTGCAAGTACGTAAAGCCCCCACCATCTCCCCCTCAGATAATCTGTCCCTGAAAAGTCAGGATCATTTACTACTTTAGTTAATTAGCACCTATTGTCTCACTATTCTCATGAGGGAATACAAATTTGAACAAGAAAGAAAATTTACAAAGCATTTTGGTAGTGGTAGTAAAATGATGGCATCATACAAACAGCCTTTTAACCGAAGGAATTGGAATTTAGCTATGTTGGGTTTTGCACAGGGTGGAAAACTGGAAATCTTTGAGAAAAAACTTCAATTCCAGGGAAAACTCAACAAACTCTACTCACATGTGATGCAGAGTCTGGGAATTGAAACTTGAGATGTTTGAGGTGATAGCACTATCTTATTCTACATTGTTTCCTGATCTCAACTTTATTTGATAGTAAAACAATTCATACATGTATGCTTACCAACTCTATCCAGTGCTATAAAATCCCATTGTTCTTTGATGAGTGTGAACTTTCTATTAAGCTCCAAGTCTATAGTGTGATATGCTCCCATCTGAGGAAACAATCAAGTCTAATATCAGACATGTTAAGTGAAAAAGCAGGACACAAGTCTCCGTATCATTACAAGACTTGTAATAAGATACTTTGTATCTATTGTATGAAGATTTTTATCAAGCGACCAAATTTTTACTTTTTATTTTTTAATCTGCTTATACACTCGATGTAGCATACACTTAACATATAAATTTCTACTTGATTAATAATTATTACCTTAACAAACTGGTTTTCCTCAGTATTTCTGCCCTTAACTCTCAAAACACAAGCTTGTGTATCAAACTCAATATTTTCAACAGCAAGTGTAAGAGTTGTACGAATCTTGTTACTGCTGACAGACCCTGTTGCTGATTCTGTCTGGACTCGCCTACCATCAAAATTGGTCACAACTCATTCATTAGTATTTTCTTTGTACTCAAAGCTATCAGTAATTATTTTTGATCAAGACAAGAAATAAATCCACACAATAAAAGTCTTTATCTCTGAAGTACTCAGACTGTGCTGTTGCCCCATGGTTCTAGATAATTTAAGAAGGGTCGAAAACAAACTGATAATGACAGGCTAGTGGTCACAATTTAGAATGTGTTGAATACAACAAGTGAATAAGGAAACTTAAACACCATATAAAAGAGTTTGGAGCTGTTCACATTTCAGGTCCTTCTGGATGTACTGCACTCCTACTGTATATTCTTTGTTAGCTTCATTCTATGGTATAACTGATCTTGTTTTTCTATATATGTGAATTATGTAAACTTGTATCTCAGGTACCCAAAAAAGGGGACAACTTAAAATTTGAATTTCATACTCAGACTCTTCAAACTCATAATTCAATACTGTCTTCAACCCTCCCCCTTCAGAATCATGGCCTGGAATCGTATTTGCTGGTACCGGGAAATGGATTAAATATAGCTTGCGATCTGGTAAACTATGAAAAAATCTTATGTGATTCAGGATATTGGCATTGGCTTGAGAATTGCCAAATTCAATATCTGGGATACATGATTTTGCTTTCTGATTTTTAGGGAAAACGTAAAAAATTTAATAAAGAAAAAAAAAATTGAAATACCTTTCTAAGATGGCAAAATGTCGCAGGACAAGGGATTTCATGATGTGGGATTTTAGGGGGAAAACCCATGATTTGGAATCCAGATTCCCCTTTCCAGACTCGTCAAACACTTCCCGCCAGTTCATTCAATGTACTTAACAGCATTATGATTCAATCAAGAATCATTATAACTAACCTAATGGTAGTAGATCTAAGGCGATCACTAACTGAAACCAAGTTGTAAGCATGCCACATATCTTCTGGATCTTCAGGGACTAGTGTTACATGGCTAACAAACACGAAAAAGACGACTTTACAACATCACATTTATAGTTTTATTAAAGGCTAGCTCATCTCATTTTATAAATAGGATTAAGTTTAGCTCAAGCCTGATCAAAATTTATCTCTGGAATTCATTTTGTCGTATTAAATGAAAGAAGGTTAAGAAATAATTGAGCTTGATTCTAAATGGCGCTGTGGTAACATATAAATTGAGTGATAAATATATCTTTTGAATGATCGCCAGTACTGAGGATAGATGATGTGATGTGATGTGGTTGATCAAGATAAGAAAAACCGCGAAAAATACATCAAAAATAATACAACCAAAATAAACCCAAATTCTTACCCACTGCTGTCCTTCTCCAAGCTCTTGTTTATAAGCTTCATACTGATTGACCAAAGCGTTGAGATATCTCCTCAATCGCTATATTATTTGATCATCTGTTTGAGTATAAAATTGTACAAGTCATTTTGAGCCGCCATCTTGAAATCTTGTTCCTGCTGGGTAACCACCCTTTATCTTATACCACACCAGGAACGCCTGGTAAAGATCTGTTTTCAAGAGACACTTCCAAAATGTAGAGCATCTTTTGTTCGGAATTGCTTGGAAGACTAATCTTTAATCCTATGTATTGTTTCTTAATCCAATCACGTTGCAAACGGTCTCGGCAAAACGTTAAAGGACGCCTCACATTTTGCAATCACTTCTTTCCTATATTTATGATCTCACATGATGGCTGATTATATATCTATAAAAAAAGTCGACAACGTTTTTCAAGGGAGTGAAGACTTGTAAGTCGCAATATTTTCTTTAAGAATTGTACTTGTGTACTTGCATTTCTATACGAAGTTACATAACAATGTTTTACAATTTTGCATTCTATGATACAAATTTTCAACTCGTTTTGAATCGTTTTCAGTATTCTTTATGTAGTATTTAAAAAACTCATGAACAATTAAAAAGATTTTGGTACAACTGGAGCCACCATACAGGTCATGAGCATGGACTTTTATACACAGATAGCAGTGTGTATGTACCTGTCATGCGCAGTTGAGGTTTATACATCACTGTCATGTGCAGTCATTCCCAATAAAGGCTCCCACATTTTAAAGACAGCATGATAGTCTCAAGACAGGATTGCTAGTTAATTAGATTTCGTGGGTCATCAGTGATTGTAAGAGAGACAGACCTTGATGAGGCTCTAAGTCTTCATCTAAATTTGGATATACCTTTATCTCTGATATAGTCGTAGAGTTCTTTATCGGATATAAAGGTGCATGCACGTCACGTTTGAGGTGGATCCAAATGGACCAAACCCTCCTTATTAGTATTCTTTATATAAAGAATACTAATGAAGAGGACTTTATCGGGTATAAAGGTACATGCAAGTTACGTGTATGGTGGCTCCAATTGGACCAAAGGCTTATGAATTATTTATGAGTTTTTTAAATATTATAATATAATATGCCTTGATAGCAATACTTGAGTTCTATAAAAAATTTTTTTAGATTTAGTGGTCTGACAATAGACATGACTACAAAAGACCAAAAGTATGACAATGAGCAGTTTGCAACCATGTTGAAAGGTAATGTCATCGTATGTGTAATGTCAGTCAATAAGCCTCTGCAGCTAGAGGTCACTTGCTTGAATACCCCATAGCAATGCCATACTGGAGTGCAAGCGTTCCAGGAAACAAAAGCTCCATGCAACAACCATGACAGCTGCTACAGCAGCAATAAATGTTGCACAGTCCTGTCTAGTCTTATAACACAGCATCGCATTGTATTATTTATAGTAATATTATTTTTTAAATACATAGAATCCCTAGTCACTTACAAAAGATATGGTGTCAGAGGTGTGTGGTTGAAAATCCCTATCGAGAAATCATCATTAGTATCAATTACTGCTGAGGTAAGCCATGTATGTATTAATGTTAGATTTTAACTGAGGTGAAGGTAAGCCATGTACATTATGGATACTAGAAATACCTTCTTTAAGCAAGTTTTATGTCACTCTGCCTGGCAAAGAATCACTTACTAAAACTACATTAAAACAGGTTTTGTATTTTTTTTTCAGCATGATTTCGTCTTTCATCATTGCTTTCCATCTTACATCATGATGACCAAGTGGCTTCCTGAAGATGAACCCAACAAGCTACCAAACTTTGCAACATGTTGTTTAGGTATAAATAAACTGGTACAATATGACAATCGGTTGGCTCAGTTGGTAGGGGCGCCGGACTATTGTGCTGTAGGTCGTGGTTCAAGCCTCAGCCGGACCAACGCTCAGGGTCTTAAAATAACTGAGGAGAAGGTGCTGCCTTTGTAAGTACATCTCCAAATGGTTACACCTTCGCGTCTTCACAGATAAGGACTTTAAACTGTAGGCCCCATCTCTCCATACTATGTAACCCTGTATTGGAGGGATGTAAAAGAACCACTGAGGATGTATAAAGGACCATAAAACCCTGGCAGTGACCACCCTCAGTGTCTGGCCTTTACTATTGATTTTAATTACTATTTAGCGTGGTCTAAAATGCTCAGTATTAAGCGAATGGTAAATTTAAATGATAAATTATTTATTTTGGTAAATGTAAATGATATATAATAGTTTACTACCTGTTCTCAGGTTTGATTTGATCCCAGACTTGGCATCACATGTGTGCATAGAGTTTGTTAGATCTCTCCCTCTATTTGAAGGTTTTTTTCTGGGTTCTCTGGTTTTTCTCCCTCCACAAAACCTAATACTTTAGATTCCAATTCCTAGAGGGTATCAATATTTTAGGGTATCAATAAAATTGGAAGATTTGTAGGATAAAAAACGGAGCTAATTGTCTTATAACTACTACAAATATCAACTTTATATTCTAGGTGTTGGTTGCTTTGTTGTCAGTGATACGGGGAAAATATTGGTTGTGCAGGAAAAGTTTAGAAAGTCAGATTTCTGGAAATTACCTGGAGGAAGGGTAGACCATAGTAAGTAAACTTAAATAAATCAAAATAAATCAAAATATAATTTTCTCTTCACCCTCAAGAAGTTGAAATGACATGCTATATTTATGTCTTTAGAGGAGGATTTAAGAACTGCTGCAAAGAGAGAAGTTTTAGAGGAAACTGGAATTGAGACTGAATTTGTTTCTTTGGTGTGTTTCCGACATATACCAGACTGTGGTTTTGAGTGTTCAGATTTATGCTTCATCTGCTTATTAAAGCCTTTGAGCACTGAAATAAAGATGGACCCTTCAGAAATATCAGATGCAAGATAGATAGACGTAAGTGCTTTATTATCATGCCTATGTAGAAAGAAAACATTTCCAAGTTAAAAAGACTAGCTTCTGAACTGTCTCCTGGTTGGCTAAGTTGGTTGGGCAGTGGACTATCAATATCATTTGCAACTCACTAGGACTGGCAGAATGGGTCAGATGTGTTCGTTTAAGTTGTGCTGTAAATCTTTTTAATAACTTAATCAAAATTACCTTCCATACAATAAAATATGTTTTTACTGTACCAAAAGGTAAATTTGATTAACTCATTAAAGGTAATTAATTGCTAACAAAATGTCATCCTCTATAAACAATAAATTGATTTACCATTTTATTTATTTACTATGTTCTCCCACACACAGGCATAAAGTAAAATATATATGCTGTTAAAGGCAAAAATGTGTGCAGATTCTATTCTTTTTATGCTCAATATTGTGATTGTGTGGCTAATTTTTGTGAAAATTTGTCTTGGTTGGTATAGTTGCACTGTAACAAGTTCTAATAATAATACTTTTCTGTTTCTGCAGTTGGATGAGTATCTCTCAAGCTCAATTCTCAGTGATGCAAATGAAAAGTTTATTGCTCAACAATATAAAGACCAGAAGTTAAAGATAAATCCTACAGATATGTGTCTGTCAAATAGGGACTATATCTTTTATTCTATGAAACAGTCTGCCTCAAACTTGTAATATTAGAAAAGCTATAATTTACAATAATTTAATAATTTAGTTCTCCAGTTGGAAAATTCTGACAACAATATATATTTAATAAATGCTATACTTATTCATTTGTCTTTTGATTGAGGGCCATTTGTATAACCAAAACTTTTCTACCACAAGCTATATGCCATAGGGTTCCTGCAGTGTATAGTCCAATCAATTAAAAATACCAATATGCATTTGCCACCTGTCAATCATCCCCTTGCATGTGATGTCAAAGCAGCTCAATTTGGAGAACAATACAAAAGAAATTCAATCTCATGAGAATTGAAAACCTATTGTTATGTCATCCAAATTAAGCTTCATTCTGACGTTTGGCAAGGGGTCTATCAATGTTTCCAAAGTGATTAAGAGTTGAGATGGCAAAACTAGCTAATCTTGTGACAACAATTAACCTATAACGCATCCTCTCTATAATTAATATTTCCGTGCAAGCACTAATGCAAGTTCCAACAAATCAACCGCACCATTAACTGCCCACTTTACCCTGATGCAATGGCATTTCCGTGCTTGGGTTATCTGTGTTGCAGTATGCTCAATCTAGATTCATTAATGAAGATATAGAAGTAAGTTATAGTGCTTAGGAACGAGGTTATTCTGGGCGAAAGCCCTTGGAATTACATTCGGAAAAATCAATTTCCGACCTCACTGGGATTCGAACCCACGACCTTTGGAATTGTACTACCGATGCTCTTCCAGCTGAAGCTAGAGGACAGACTGAGAGCAGGCCGGGGTGAAATAGATGTTAGGTAGCAGTAATTTATGATGCAAAGATGAGAGTATATGGACCACGTGGCACTAATGAAATAGTTGAAGATATAGAAGTAAGTTATAGGTCGGAAATTGATTTTTCCAAATTTAATTCCAAGGGCTTTCGCCCGGAATAACCTCGTTCCCAAGCACCATAACTTACTTCTATATCTTCAACTATTTCATTAGTGCCACGCGGTCCATATACTCTCATCTAAATAGATTCATTAATGACTCAGGGTTATTTGTTTTCAAAGTTGCCTAGACACAATATTCTACGACTCTCATTCTCTCGTCCTAACAAATACATAAATATTCTTTAATAGGGAGTGCCAAAAGCACTTAAGAAGTGTAAGAAGAACTAGCATATAGCATATATGCTTCTCCACTTCAAACATGCTCAACTTCTCTGTATGAGTTCCCCAGGGTTCCCCTTATTCTTGGTTTGTAAATCTTTCAAAATAGCAAAAGGCATAAAAATTATTGTGTGAAAATTATTCTGCAAAATGGCGACTATGGCGTCAATGATAGCTAGGGTGTGAAGCAATAATTGCATTCTTAGTTCTCTCACCATAATCATACAACAGTTCACTGTCAGGCTGAACATTCATATCAGTTTGAGTTGAACACAATACTCTACTTTGATCCGCCATCTTGAAATTAATTCTGCTGCGTAACCACCCCTTATGTTGTATCTTACCAGGAACGCCTGTCAAAGATCTGCTTTCAAGACAGGAAAACAGTTTGCAATAATATACACGAGAAAAGTTGACAATAATAGTTATATAATGGCTGATTATCAATCTTTAGAAAAAGTCGACAATATATTTAAAGGGAGTAGAGACATGTAAGTAGATAAAGTCTTCGTCAGACAACCTTAGAACTAAATTCCTTTGACAAAGTTACATAACAATATATTATGTATGAACAAATTTTAATTCATTGCAATATTCCTTATTAAAGTGCCTTGATAACAATACTTGAGTTCTGTAATTTTGTTATAGGTTTAGTGGTCTGACAATAGACATGGTTACAGAAGACCAGAATTATGACAATGAGCAGTTTGCAAACATGTTGAAAGGTAATGTCAGGTGTCTTATCGACTAAATGGTTAGACTTTTCTTGGCCAAGGTCTGCAGAGTACTTCGTGTACTTTTCATTTTTTGTGGCCTCAACTAAAAAGCAAGTATGGATGTTTTTACATCAAAAATATCCTTATCAACAACAAAGCTGACAGCAGCAGTTGTATTATGGCAACAAAAATGAATCATGAATTTTCTTTGCTGGTATTCATAACACAGCCTTATGACATCACATTGCATAATAGTAATTATATATTTTCTATTATTCATAGAATCCCTAGTCAATTACAAAAGATATGGTGTCAGAGGTGTGTGGTTTAAAATCCCTATCGAAAAATCGTCATTTGTACCAATTACTGTGGAGGTAAGCCAGCTATATGGACACTTTAAATACCTTTTTTAAGACAGGCATTTGATCACTTTGTTGGTGAAACAGGTTTTGTAATTTTTTTTTAGCATGGTTTTGTGTTTCATCATTGCTTTCCATCTTACATTGTGATGACCAAGTGGCTTCCCGAAGATGAACCCAACAAGCTACCAACCTTTGCAACATGCTTTATAGGTATAAACAAGTTAATAAGAGAGAAACTTAAACAGTGTAAAACATTTTGTACCAATTATTAATATTTTGGACTTATATTTTCCTGACAAAGGATTTCTAACCTTAACCTAACCCTGTTTTTAAGTTTCCTAGTTCCAGCTAGTAATAACTAGGCATTAGTAGGTATTTTAAACACTAATCTAGTATGGATAAACCCCTTAAAAACCAAGCTTTTTGATTCATAAACATTCAAATATCATCTTTATGTTCCAGGTGTTGCTGGATTTGTTGTTAATGAGGAAGGAAAATTATTGGTTGTTCAGGAAAGGTTTAGAAAATCAGATCACTGGAAACTTCCTGGAGGAATGGCAGACCATAGTAAGTAAAATGAATACTAAAATCTACTGCCAGATTCCAAGAAGTTTAAATACTACTGAATAGCCATGTGACGTTCAAATACAATGAGGGAAGCAATGTCTTGTAGCTTCTTCTTCAAACCCCATTATTTTACTGGTAAAAACTAATTTTAATCCCCCCTCCCCCAACTGTTATACATCATGAACATAGCCTAAAAGTCAAGTAATTTCAGTAATATCAAGCTATTTTTCATCTTTAGAGGAGGATATAAGAAATGCTGGAAAGAGAGAAGTTTTAGAGGAAACTGGAATTGAAACTGAATTTGTTTCTATGGTGTGTTTTCGACATATACCAGACTTTCGTTTCGAGTGTTCAGATTTATACTTCATCTGCTTATTAAAGCCTTTGAGTAATGAGATAAAGAGGGATCCTTCAGAAATATCAGATGCAAAGTGGATGGATGTAAGTGTTTGGTATTTAAAGTAATATCACTTTTCAGCACAGACCAAGTATATTAGTTCAAATTAAAAAAATGATTGCATTTGATAATATGGGAGAACCTACTTAGCACTCAGCTGATGTAACGTATCCAGAAAATCTACTTTATTCTACTATGGTTTTATTTGTCATATTAGGCGTGATTCATGTTATTTTTATTGATTACCTTACATCATTTACTTGCTATGTAGGCTCTCTCTTGATAACATATTACCCCAAGGTTCCAGAGGTTGATCAACTTAGTGGCAGCTTCTTAGTCATAGCTTTCTATAATCAAACCTCCAACTAAGAAGCACTGGAGAGAGACTCTGGAACCCAGGGTAATTAAATAAACAAATATATGTTAAATTACTATCTATGAAAGTATTGGGGGAGTTCATTAACAGGATTTGATTTAATTACTTTTCTTTTTCTTCAGCTGGATGAGTTTCTGTCAAGTCCAATTGTCAATGATTTGAATAAGTTTGTAGCTCAACAGTACAAAGACCAGAAATTAAAGATGATCCCTACCGATATGTTCATGTTTAATAGGGACATCATCTTTTATACTATGGAGCTGCCTCCAGCTTGTAATAAGCTATAATGACAAAAATTTATGGAATTGCTAGCCATTTCCTCAATTTTTATGCTGGGAATAGTGCTTCAGTAAGATGAGACCCACACTGATAGTAATGCACACCAACATCATTTTATAAAATTTTGCTTATGGAGCTTCAGTTTTATCCATACAATGTTTTTAATGGACAGTTATTACAATAAAACCTTCTTAAGAAAACAGGACCAGGGATAGAATAAAATAATCATTTATATTTCACAAATATTTATCACAAGGTTTTAAAAATGTAATGTAATCATTGCTGCAATAATTTTTTTATTTACAATCAATCTCATTGAAAAATAAATATCAAACATCCAAACATCAGGTGTTTAAAAATGATTGATTAATGTAGGCATGATATTAGATGAATAATTGCTCTTTGATGAAATTAAGCATTATCAATATTGTTTTTCTTTCTACAATAAATAATAAGAGGTTGCCTGAGTGTGACACCTTTGAGCATGCATCCAATGGTAAGTAAAGGTTGAATCATCATTTTCATACACTTGAATTAAACACATCAGAGGGTTATGGAAGTGATGTACAGCCTCCACATCAAACATGTATGCTAACCTTCTCTTAATAAGTTTTCCTAACTAATAGTGATGTTCAAGCCTGTAGCCAAGGGTGTGAAGCAATGGCATCCTTATTTCTCTCACCATAATCATACAACAGTTCACTGTCAGGCTGTATATCCTTTGCTGCTACAAGTATAAGATAAGGTTTGTCTCTGATGGATATCAGTTTAGTTGTACAGTTGCCATTAATACTGTGGTTGAGTAATCGCCCAAGTCTTCCTGATTCTTGGGTGGCATCCACACTGAAGATAAATGTGGGGGAAAAAAGCATTACAAACTGGGTTACAAACACATGAAACTAATCAGTTATGTATTACTAGTAACAAAAACAAATTATTTAACGATTATTCGCCGAAGGCGAAGTGAATATTGATGAATTTACTGATAGGTGCAGTCTTCGAGCGGCGAGGTAAATATTCTCCGATATTCCAAGGCAAATAATAATTGTTTTAGTATAAATACACAGGAGATTCCTTCAAAAAAGAAGATAAAAGACATTTTTTTTCCCAGTAAAAACAACAAAACGGCTGGCTGCCATGTTGGATTATTGCTGGAGGTGATTATCGTCTGATAGTGTGAGTTTCTGGACCAATCAGCAAGTCAGATTTTCAATAACCACCTGTGTATTTTTACTAAAATAAGATATTATTATAATGTGATCTTACCAGAACTTTTTGTTCTTGAAGGAGAAGTAATACATATAGCAACCAATGTTTTCATCTTCTGAGTATTTCCTTTTCTCTTTTCTTTGCAGTTTCATAATCAATATGTTCTCCATGATATTCACAAACAAAATCTCCTCTTTTGAAAGACCAGAGAGCAAAGACTCCTCTTCCTTTACCTTCTACGTTTCTAGCCTAAAAAATAATGCCTTCACCATCAGCCACAACACTCACAATATTCACAATTTTTTCCATTATCTTGGGCACAGACATTGTTTTCGTAATGCTTATCCTTGTTTGTTAGATTATACACTTTGAACATTTCATGTCCTAAAGATGAATACTTAGTCCGAAAGCTCGACAAAATAAAATATTAGGTTGAAGACACATTAATCTAAAAGAATATTTCTAGTCGTTTTCTGTAAAAGTTTTATCTAGTAAATTTTCATTTTTCAATATCAGTGTACATTACATACCTCAATTCCTTCTTCTATGCCCTCAAGAACAGCCTTTTCTATTTTGGTTTGTTTTTCTTCCTAATACAAAACACAATCATACTGATTAGTGCTAATTTACTAAATATTCTAAAATTTAGACAGATATCAGTTGATTTAAAAAAGTGGGAAACTTGAAGTCAAATTTGAGATGCAATATCTGGTGTAGAACAAGTCCTTCTTTGTAAGCCATAACTGTTAACCCTGTATCTGTTTCTAATTCTCCACTGGTTGCAAGATTGATATGTTCATAGATACAGTACGCCAATAATTCAAGTATACATGGTATGGCTTATTACTAGTCCATTCCTAGTGGTGTATGTAATGAAAAACTTTGAAAGGGTATTGGTTTACATTTTGTCTGCTCTCAGTCTGACCTCTAGCTCAGCTGGTAGAGCATTGGAAGTACAATTCCAAAGGTTGTGAGTTCGATTCCAAGCGAGGTCGAAAATTAATTTTTCCAAATTTAATTCCAAAGGCTTTTTCCCAGAATAACCTCGTTCCCAAGCACTATAACTTATCTATATCTTCATGTATTTCATAAGTGCTATGCGGTCCACATATTCTCATATTAGTTTACAGGTGTACAGGACGTGTTAGTTTGTCACCATGGAGACCAACATGTGATGTAATCTTTCATGGGGTACTACATTCAGTATTAAGCAGGATTACTATCTGGAGCCCTCTGGTTTAACTGGATGGTTATGAACATATTGTAGCTACAGCCATGAATGACAAATATTGTGTCATAGGTGATACATACCTCTATCTTAGACTTGACCCTTCTTTCACTTCTTCTTACAGGAAAGTATTTTGTAATTTCAGAGTTCTTGGATTTTTCTTCTTTTACATTTCTGTTGATTGAAAAGGTATCAATAGTTGTTTAATATTTGCTATCATCATAATCTATACTAGCCAGCTGATACTATCACAGGAAAGCTATATATGTAGCATATATAAATAATCCGCATCATCTGCATCATACACAAATATATAGGACCTTCATTTACCCATTACTTGAGTTAGTTTTAGTTTTCCTTTTGGATTTTACAGGAACTGAACCAGAATCTCTTTTTGGACTTAGTAGGGATTGCTTTAAAGGACGTTTATTGCCATCACCAGGTACTTTTTGTTCTTTAGCTACTTCAACTCGTATATCTTTCGAAGAACTTGAAGTTTTGTTTGGATTCACTGCTATCTGTTCATCAGGGTCAGTAGGTTTATCTTTTTCTCGTTCTTTATCTGTGTTTAATATAGAGTCTTCGTTGGTGCTTGTAGGCATCGAGGTATTACTGAGGGATTCTGATGAATTGTTTGTGTCTTTATTAGTTGGTGAAACAGGGAAATAGTTCGGTATCTTTGTGTCAACTCCTTTCTTGCCTTCTCCATCGTCTGGTGGTGAACAAGTCTGCGAAATAGCAATATTATAGCACTTTATGGGTAAATATAACCTAGCCATGATTACAAAATGCTGTGTTGAGACGAATACCTCTATATTTGCCGTTTCTTGGCTCGATTCTCTAGTTTTCTTGCTTGTATCTTTCTTTGTTTTGTTTCCTGCAAAGAGACAACTTTGTCTGTTAGACACTCACGACCATAAGAAATATAACCGGAAAGGAAGAAAACAACGATCTTGCTTCTTACTCTTACTTTTTCTAGGCATCATAGAAGATAATTCTTAAAACCTGGGCAATGACAGAGGATGACAGAGAACAAACGAACTCAAAAATATATTTATAATAAAATGCACGTTCAACTTGAACGCGGTACAGATATCCAGTTAGCTTCCAATAGTACTACAAGTCTACGAATAACCAAGTTTGTATTTTGAAACACGAAATATTATTGGCTGTCCAAAACAATAGTAACTTCCAAGGACCAATCATATAGACTTTTATGGAAAAAGGTTTCGTACATCGCTCGTAGAATACGAAACAAGAATCGCTATCAGATCGGTAAAGACTCGGCAATTTACGGAAATCGGAACTTTGGTTCAGTTAGCGTGTTAGGCGTGTTAGCTCTAGCTTGCTCTACTCTCCAGGCAGATTCAGGCGGTAATGCCATAAATGATAATATTGTTTAAACTCTTTTTTCTTCGAAAATAATTTACATTTTTTGTCCAAAGAAACTAGAAGTCACTAATATTAAGATAATTTTAGATCTAAAGATAACTCCAACTTTTTAAAATAATCAGTTCCAATCACCATTGTATGAATGGTGAGAATTTTCCTCTTTAAAAGAGGCATTCAAAACAGGAAGTACGTAGGTAGAGCTCAAATGAAAGATAAATACAACTTTACTACGCAGGAGAATAAGAATTTTAAAATGAAATAAGTTATTCCTATCTAGAGTGAAACTTGCCCGTGCCAGTGTGTAATAAGTGGGTTGAGCAGAATTTAATTAATTTTGATAACCTTAGAGACTTCCACATTTTCAATGTTTTCCCTCTGTAAATGGTAATTGTCAAACTATTTTTAAGACTCTTTTTACGGTTTCAGATATTGTACTTTATATCTATTTTTGGGTAAAGTCGAATATTTGTTTTGAATGATTGTTATGACGAAATTGTTACGTAAATTGCGCGGTTTGAGTATTGTGCTCAGCTGCTTCCAAATTCATTCCGTAGGCGGTGCGAAAGGAGAGCATTTTTCAATGTTTGAATAGAAATATTTTAGTCTCACTTGCGAAACCATGGAAGCGATAAAAAATTTTTGTTCTTTTGAAGAAAAATTTACTTAAGAAAACAGCGAAGTTTTACTTGTATAGAAAATATTTTGTATGACTATTTTTTACTCGTAGAAACAGTTTGAACTACATCCTGTAGATTCTCCGGAAGTTGTATTTGAAAAGTGTAATATTTTCTAAGGTGAAACAAGTCGTGGCTTTTTCTGATTGGTCAATCTATGATAAGCAGCTGTCAATCATATCCATA
Organism: Actinia equina; assembly: GCA_011057435.1. Taxonomy (NCBI): domain Eukaryota; kingdom Metazoa; phylum Cnidaria; class Anthozoa; order Actiniaria; family Actiniidae; genus Actinia; species Actinia equina. The sequence goes on from WHPX01001388.1 coordinate 43,753, forward strand.
TTTGGAAGACAGTGACGCAACCAGCTGTTTTAGGATTTCAAAGACTTACTTCTCTAATAGTAAACTCGTAAAACTTATCGAAGGACGGTGGTGTAAGTTCCCGTCGCAAAAATATTTCACAATGGAGTCCCCAAACATCAACAGAGATGCTGTTTTAAAATCTTTATCTCTCAATGAGACAAACTCTGAAGGTCAGCCCAGAAAAAGGCGAAGACTTGATAATTTAACAGCTGAAGAACGAGCTCTTCGAAGGTTCGTGACTGTGAAAACCATCGATTGAAATTTACTACGAAATGAACAACAATATGCTCCAAAATGGCTTCTCTAAAGAATCCTGAATATTTTTCTTCGCTTTCTTTTGTTTGAAGTATTTTTGAAATGTTTTCGCGTTAATTTTGATTATTTTGATTTATTTAAACAGGAAATTAAAAAACCGTGTAGCAGCACAAACTGCTCGCGACCGAAAAAAGGCGAGAATGCAAGACTTAGAAGATGCGGTCGAACGGTTAGAACGAGAGGTATTAAATATATCCTTAACCATATTTCAATATTGTTAAATTTTGTTATACTTAAAACATTATCATTAGCCGTTTTTGTCGTTACGAAATTATATTTTTTGACGAAAATGGTTCAGTAGTCTCTATGCCAGTCGATATTGATCCGCGTCCGTGTATAAAGTTTCACTACTATATCTATTTACAAACCCTCCTTATTGTTCTGTTTTTATTTTTAACACCTACAATTCAGACCACTTTCTACTCGTTTTTACTCTCAAATATTGACAATGAGTCTTTCAACGGAGTTTTTCAACGGAGTTTTTCTTGCTTTATTAAGAAATAACCCAAAGATTCCTGTTTGGTTTGGAGCGTGATTTGCATACAAGACATGAATTTACCTGTCTAGCCTTTTATTTCGAAATTAGATACTTGGGATAATATTTCACGAACTTTCAATGGTTTTTTGATAGAGGTCTTTTATTATCCCAAAGACAAAGACTCCTGATTGTAAAAGGTTTTGTAATCTACCTGTAAGACGCTTACAAGATTTTTGGTAGAAATCTCCTTTCTAAAGTCGAGAGTTTTAGTTCTAATACTGTCCTAATAAAAAGTTACTTTTTGTAAGAACTTTGATACTGTTTTTTGTTCTTTCGGAAGAACAAAATTTAATCGACTATGGGTTTCTCGGGGATCTTCTAATTACTTCGTCAAGGGCATCAAATATTCTTTGAATGGTCTATTGAATAACACCTTGCTTTTGCTCATTTTAAATTCAAATTGTCTTCTCTCAGAACAAGGCTCTTCGAGAAAACAACAAAAGATTACAGAAAAAAACAGACTCCCTTTCGACAGAGAACTCAGAACTGAGAATTCGCCTTGGTTTGACCCCACCAGTTTCACCAGAATCCTCTCCATGTTCAGTCTCATTACCACCAAGCCCAGAACCACACAACATAGACGACTATCAAAATGACTGGGTTGTGATCAAAAAGGAAGCAGAATCTAAAGAGTTTGCAGCGCTCACAGCTTCTCAGCAGCAGAAGAATCTGATTCTGTTTCTTTTAGTGATCACGACTTGGCTAAGGATCAATACCAGGTAAAGCTTACCAAAGAATCTAATAACTCCTTACCACTTTAATGTTTATTCATGAATGTTCTTTTCATTGATCAGTGAAAGTGGGAAGAAGTGTCTCACCCACACTGTTTGAACATATGTCCTTACACAAACTCAAGCTGACATTTTATTACAGGAATCATGTGTATGAAATGGTTTATCTAAAATTTTGTTCTCATGAATTTATAACCAATATTGTGAAATATTACAAACTTAAATGTCAAAATTTCCATGGATAGGTGATTAGAAGTCTTAATATTGACCACATGTAGAAAAGAAGGCTGACACTGTCATTCATACATGATGGATATTTAAATTATTTATCATAAAGACAAGGCCCAATGACACCATCCCTGATTATCAAGTGTACTCTTCCTCAAGAACAAAAAAGGCTTACAATATTGTTCTCTATTTCTTTCCAGTCTCAGTTGTTTGTTGGTCTGTTTGAAGATGATGAGTCCAGTGATGATGAAAACTCTGACCTTCTCCAGCCAAAGCAAGAAGACAAGTCTATCCCATCCTGTTGTCATGGAGACACAACTACAGGAAAAACCTTCAGAATCAAGACAGTTAGAGACCAAGAGGTCCAAGCCCTCCCACAAGGAATTGATGGTTTGGTGGGGCAAGCAAGTGAACCCATTGAATCCATTGACGAGATTCTAGGTTACAAGGATCTGTCGGCAGAACTTGATAGTCTTGATGTTGAACCTGGAACCCTTGGTGACAGCGGAATTAGTGTGTGGGAGGAATCTTTCACTGATCTCTTTCCTTCCCTTCTTGCAGTTTAATTAATGATATTTATTCAAAATGTCTAATTCATAAGTTAGGCACCTGGATTTGTTAGGTTGTCGTACAGTATGAAACCATGCCTCCTTCCTGTAGGAGTTTTCATATTATCCCTCAAAATTGGACAAAGACATACTCTGAAAAAACTTGTCTGAAAGAAATTCACAATAATTATTATTGCAGAAATTCTCTTGGTAAACGAGAAGATTGAAGTTATATATTTCTAACAAAAGGAAATATCTGTTATAATCAACAGGTTTATTTTTCTAACAAAACTTGGCCATGTTATCTTGTCCCACTTGATAGCATATAAAAAAAGCCAACATTGAGAACCCTAGTTGGATTTGTTCTGCAACTAGGCAACAATCTACCAGTTAAATCTTCTGTGATACATAAGGAAACACCTTATATTATATATCTTAGATTCTTATTGAATATCAAGATACTGGTAGATCAGACAGCAGTCAAGTGGGCTGCAGATTGGAATCGAATATAAATGGAAAAAAAGAGTGCTCTTCAGAAATAAAAGACATTTGTAAATACTTGCAATAGAATAGAATTATAATCAGTAAAAGCAGAATTGATGCTTAATTATTAATATTACATAATAAATCAAGAGCTTGGATCAGCACCATTAAATTATATTTTGGACCTGGTTGCTGGAGCTCTGTAATCCAACAAAGCCATAAACCAATATAATCATGAATTGTCAATATAATCCTGATTCGTAATCATACAAATTAAATACAAATGATCCATAAATGGGTCCATAAATAATCAGTGAAAGATTCCTCTTGGGTTAAATGAGAATAAATGTTTGTGTTGTGGGAAAATGTCAATAAAGGATTTAAGGTTCAACTCTAGTCTTGTGTGTACTTTGGTGTTTTTCAGGGAAAGGGGAAAATAAAACGCTTGAGTTGAGAGGGTTTGATAACATCAGAAGACTAAAGAAATTGGATGTAAAACAGCCTGAAAAAATGACAGGGAACTTCAAGAGAATTAGGGTGTCAGTGGTAAGGAGGGCTTAGACTTCCTTAATTGTATAATACCCAATGGCGAGCAACATATCTAGACAAATCAACTTGATTGGGGACTTGGCTGGAACCAAAGCAATGACCTGGCCCACCCATTAACCACAGCAGGGAGTTGGAATGTTTTATTTAACACTGTTTCCTGGCCTGAAAAGAACTCAAAACCTAGAATATCAAAATATCTCACCAGGTCTAGTTTCTACTAAAAGCATGTCCTAAAATCTTCCATGAAATGGATATCTATTGGAAATTATGAATGAAATAACTATTTCTCCCTCTTAGTAGTGATGTCTCTCTACTTGAAATGCTGACAGTCCTGATGAATCTATCAGAGCATATAGCACAAGCACACTTCAGTGTCTAGAGTTAAACAATACATGCAGTGTATCTCATATCTATGTTGAAAGAGTTTTTGCACTTGCGAAAATAAATAGTTGTTTATACTGAGCTTTATTTTTTACTGAGCTGATTATATTTATTTAATTGCGAAAAAAATTTAGAGGCAAAAGTAACCAACAAAATACAAACTAATTCAATATTTTATGTCATGGGAAACCATATTGCTCTCAACAAATCTGCATTTTACCTGTGGTTTGACCAGCACTCAGAAAGTGATATTTTTAAACATAAAAATTAATGCAAAACAGAACTAGTTTCAATTGTTCAAGGGAAAAAAAACAACCAAATTTTTTAATAATTTTAGATTTTAAACTAAGAGTCAGACATGGAACCTCCAATCCTCTTTCAGAAAAAATATTAATCATTACATGCACCTCTCTAAACTATACTATTAGGTTATTATAATATCTATGATACAGCTTACCTATTTTATATACAAGTTGGAAAAGGTATATATCTATTTTTTTATAAACTTACTATATTTATATATTACAAATTATATTTTTTGTAGACATGATGATCAAGATATAATATGTTAAAAGCATAAACCAGTAAATCTACAACTATAATACTTGTCAGACTGTTAAAGTAAGCATTGTCAGGCATCCACCCAGTAGGCCATTGGTTGACTTGAGGACTGAGGCAGCTCCGTGATATCCACTACTTCACAAGAATTCAAGTTGTTTTTTATCTGTTAAAAGAAAGGAAACTTATAATCAAATTTTATTATTGGCCTATATAAATATGGCGTAGCAGTCCTGATGAATACAAAATGCATTGTGTAGTTCCAAAAATTATCCATACCCCCCTCATGGAGGAATTTTTTTAAGACACCCCCTTACCTCCAGGAAATTCCAATTTTCTTCCATACAAACTCTGTAATTTTTGTTCTTTCCTATGACCACCCTACTCTTCGGAAATTCCAAATTCCTCTGTGGGGTGGGTATAGATGACTTCTGGAACTACACAATGTCAATATATAGATATGCATCAATGATACACTTTGATGCAAATTTTGATATAACTTACTATCTTTTTTGACTTTCTTGAGTTTGATCTATGTAAAAGCGATCCGGAAGATCTATCCCTTTTAACAACCCCAACAACTTTCTTTCCAATTGTGGCATCTCCTTCACTTGACCTGATATTAACAATTTATTTACTTTACTATTTTATGCCCCATTAGCTCAATGTTAAGAGTGCATGGATCTATTGTAAGAGGGGGTTGTGGTTCAAACCCCAGTTGGACCAACACTCAGGGAGTTGAAATAACCAATGACTAAAATTCTGCAATGGCATCTGGAAATGGTTAGACCTTCATGTGCTCAGATGACCCCATTACTGTCCAGTGTTATCCTCTATTCTTTAATTGCAAGTTACGTCATCACGGCCATGTTGGTGCCACTTAACAAAAGATTTCTCATTTTCATCCATTGGCGACAGTACTACAATGGCTGCCATGTTTTTAATTTTTGACTATTGGTAATTGATGCTTGCAACCCATCGATTAAAAAGAAAAGTTGGTATTTTTTATAGTTGTTTGTATAAATAAAACTGACAAATTCGTTGTGGTACAATAAATATTTACTTTTGTGCTCTTGCATCTGTTGTGCAAGGTGGCAATCCATTTATGAGATCATCTGGTTTTCCTAGATGAAAAAATAAAACACTGTACATAATCAATGCTATTTGTGACATGAAATATTAAAGTTTTGGACATATTGTCAGATTGTCAAAGCTAAGCCTATAAGTGTCAAACGTGGAACTAATTGCATGATCCAAACCTAATTGAGAAAATGGACAACAAGGCAGTCTTCTTTGATGTCATTAGGTTTGGCTCATGTGATGTTCAACGCTTGATCTAAGTCTAAGCTCTTGTTATTATTACCTAGTTTTTTCCTTCCATTTTTCTTCTTGTTCAAGAAAAGTTGTTTTCTTTTTTCCTCATCACTTGCACTTCCTCCACCAGGTCTTGCTGCAGTTGTTTTTCTTGGTTGTATCCCCACAAACTGGTTAAGTACCTCTACCTGGGTACTCCTGCTATGATAACCATTGAATTAGAATACTAATATTTATTCCCAGTTAAATCAATACAAAATATAATCATGTACATTCATCTTTACTGGTAAATTCTATGATAACAACATTATTATAATTAATGTTTGAGACACTGGAGTACTGTCACTGGATTTGAAAGCAATTTATTGAGCTGTTGACTGGACTATATTTTATAAGAGATGACTGCAAGTCAGGCTTTATAAACCTTGATGGACCATCAAAAGCTCAAACAATTGCTGTCAAATCTAGTGTACTGGATTAAGTTAATCATTGTTTCTCATAATACTAAATATCTTGTATATTTTTGCAGCTCAACATCTTTGAGTGAAAGAAATTTTGGAGGTAGCACCTTGTGGGAAAGTTTTGACTTCATCTTTCATTTTCATTCTACAATACTGTACTTGCTGACACTGTATATCTAGATATAGTAGTCTGTGTTGAGGGATTAATTATTGATAGATAAAGTCTTTACCCAGTTCTCAAATCTGCAGGACATGAAAGAGCTTTGATGCTTGCTGAAAGAAGCTGGTTTGGCTTAGGTATACGAAGTGCAGGTCCCTGCGCATAGGAAATGATAACAAATATATAATAATTAATCTCATAAACATAACTTTTAATTAGAATATTTTTTTCTATTAAAAAATACATAAAATAGAAAAAACATACAGTGATAGGAAGATCCAAGGACACACGTGGCTGATCTTTGTTCTTTGGTGCCTGCAAGTAATATATATAATCAATTGAAACAGATTTGACAAGGGTGATCATAATGGTCCATAAATGAGGGGGGAGGGGGAAGGTGAGGGGCTGGTCGGGCTTTAACCCTACTAATTTTTCACATCTATTTGATCTAAATATTAAACAAATATTTACCTGTGTCCTCAGAGTTCCATTAGCTAAAGAAAGACTTTCTGTATTACATCCAGAACTCATCTTTCTATTTACAGTTGTTCTGTTAGTAGATAGCCCAGATATTGTCTGCGACAACCGCCTTGGGGCAGCAATGATTCTTTTAGATGCTCTCGGCTCATCAAGTACTTTTTTTGATGCTGAAATATTAGAAAATGTTTTAAAAATGAACAATGATGTGATGAGAATTGAAATTGATGTACTCAAGTTTCAATTATTTAGATTAAGAGCAGAATAACGCTCCAGTGAGTATTAAATGTGATCATGCTGATGGACTAACATGTTTGATTAATAAGTGATTAAATTTGAATTAAACGAGAGTTGGAAAGAAATGAATACCTACCAGCCTTGATGTTCTGTGTCATTCTTTCCGTCACTTTCTGTGCAGCTGCTGATAATGTTTCACCAGACAATTCACTGGATGATGTACTCTTGAAGGTTGAGCACACCTTCTGCCTTGTCGTGGCTGTTGCACCTGCCACTATGCTAGAAATAGAACAAGACATTGTTCATTAACGACTGTAGTCAAGTGATGGAATTTCGATGTCATGTTTATACTGGGAACAAACAAGGTTAACGCCTGCAATATACAATGTGATGGTTATATGTGGATTGCAATAGTTTGATGACAGGTTCTCATTTTAATACTAGCAGAATGCAGGACTCTAGGTCACAGGTAAGCAGTTTTGTTGTTTTAATATGTCTCAGATGAACTGCACAAGATAACAGACACTGACATTCAACAGTCACACAGAGGTGCACATTCAAATAAAGTATATCTACTCATCTAAACCTTTCATTAGACAGTAATATTCCAGCTTCACTTACCTTGATGTTTTTGTAGCAGCTCTTGATAGTTTCCTGGGCACTGCTGGAGCATTCTTGGCACTTTTCACAAATCTCATCACCCAATTCTTAACCCCTTCCACTGAACTAAACTCACTAGTAGGTAGGCGTGACCAAGGGTTGGAGTTATTCATATCTAGAACTGCTACAGCTAGAGCTCTTCCAACCTATCAAAGGTGATGATTCTATTAGTATTACTAATAGTAGTAGAACTATGAAATAGAGTCATGGAAAATAACTATTAAAGTCTTGCAATTTTAATTCATCTCTGGATTCATGTTTCTTTTACTGCTATCAAGGCCTTTTAAAACTTGGTACTCTTATTTTACTAGGAATATAAAAAGCTCAAAATATCCTTTTAGAATCTCCCTATTGTGTGCACTATCACTGGTGTACCTCTTCATATATCTCAGTTGTAAACTTCGGAGGAAAGCCAGGAGGTGGTGGTGGTGTGGCCCTGCCATTATCACATGTTGCTGGGGGTACTGGGTTTAACATTCGGCCACTGTTGTAGTTACATTCCAGTGTGTAGCTAAGCAAATCAAGCAATATTATACAGAATATTAATAAAATATATGAGCTATAGATACTCTTACAAAATAACATGAACAATGTAAAAGAATGTATAATCTGAGGGCGCTTTCCATTAAGTTAAACCGGTCTGTCCGAGTGGCCAGTTCTCAAAATGTCAGACATCAGTTCTTAAAACTGGACAAGTGCAGCCCAAACCAGCTCTAAGGACTGACATGGACCAATTGAGAACTAGCCGCTCGGACCAATTCATATTACTCAGTGGAAAGGGCCCTGAGCTTGTAGCCTGTTCAGCTGGCTAGGAACTGGTGAGGATTGGCCTTCATGATGGAACCCTTTCCTTCCTTACCAGTCTGCCATTCAAGGACCAGCTACATGCCTACAGTGCTCATTTAAATATGCTTTAAATCATATTCAGTACTTACCTGTGTATAATTGATGTTGCCTTGAAAATAGCAACTCTCCCACTTCCCTCCTTTGACATGCCATCTCTTTTATCCTTGGTGTACATATTCTTTTCAGTAAAATTACAGCCAGTGAAATCAAAGTTGGCTGAATTGATGGACATAAGTTTGGGATAAAGTATAGATTGAACATAATCCTCCTCATTGTCCATGAAATTTGCATACACAAAACAGCCTCTCTTTGATGCATGTCCATGAAGATCAACATAGAATGCAAGATCTCCAGTCCTCATTGATCCATCCTCTGTTAAACAGTTACATGCTAGGTCTCCAGTCCTCTTTGATCCATCCTCTGTTAAACAGTTACATGCTAGATCTCCAGTCCTCTTTGATCCATCCTCTGTTAAACAGTTACATGCTAGATTTCCAGTCCTCTTTGATCCATCCTCTGTTAAACAGTTACATGCTAAATCTCCAGTCCTCTTTAATCCATCCTCTGTTAAACAGTTACATGCTAGGTCTCCAGTCCTCTTTGATCCATCCTCTGTTAATCTCTTTGATCTATCTAAATTATTTTGAGGTACTTCAGGTGATTCATTTGTTTTCACATCTTGTGTTTTATATTCTTGTTCCTGTTTATTATCCGATGTATCGTCCAAGTTTGTTTTTTCTATTAAATCTCCTGTGTTTCCTAACATCTTAATATCTACATTAGTATTTGTTGAACTTTTGGTTTCATTATACCCAAATTCAGGTGATCCTGCTGATAGTGCAGTAATATTATCACAAGGTATAGGTTTAGTTGTTTTCATATTTTCCTCACCCTCAGTAGATATTCTATCTTTTGTGCTAGCATCATCCAAACTCAGAGAATTAGCTAATGATGTCAAAGTGTTTGTTGAATTTTTTACTGTTTTTCCACCACAAGAGCAAGTCCTTTTCATTATTTGATGATCCATTTTATTATGATGATACAAGACGATAGACTTAGCAGCATATATAGTAGGGTGTAGTCCTGGATCAGGGTCTAGGTATACTCTATTTAGGTTAACTCCTCTTGAATCCGTCCTATAATGACCTCTCTTTACCCCATCTGGGTTGAGCATAGGAACAAGTTTAAAGACATACTGGTCTCGAAGGGCTGCAGCTCTTGGGTCATCTGGTCTTAGGATAAAGTCTAGAAATCCATTGAATACAAAACTGGATGGCGTCTCTCCAGGATGAACTCTAGCACTTAGAAAATAAACCTATGAAAGCAATATCATTATTTAGAATGATAGCATTGTATATACGCACTGTTTCTGTTCATCAATGTATCAGTGTGGTTTGGTTAATGTAGCTAAGGGAGGATTTATGTAAAAGCCCTGGAAAAATAGACAGCAGCAGCTAGACAAAATTGTTTACCAAGGAAATGGGCAGCAAAGGCAGGAGCAACTAGGGGGATTTGGAGCATGCATGCCCAGAATATTTTGAAATAGAAATTCTTGGAAAAGCAATTTCCAGAGTTTTGAGGGAACTGCATTGCTTGCCTCATATTAGCTGTGACCCTACCTTCAGCCCTAATTAAACCCTCTTTCCGTCACTTTCTGTGCAGCTGCTGATAATATTTCACCAGAAATGACATGGCCAAAAAATTTTGAGAGATATTTCTCATGATATGCTACTGTGAGTAATTAATTCATCTTTCTTACCTTTTTGCCTTTGAATTTATGAGCTCTTGGAGTGTCCAGATCAGGAAAAAGTTTATCTAGCCTAGTTTCTTTCTCTTCTGTCATTCCTTTACAAGATGTTATAGTCAGCAGATCCATGCGTAGATTATCCAGTGACTTACACAACAATTCACGATAAAAGTAGATAGAATTGCTTGGTGATGAAGGTGTCATTGCCTTACAGGAATCATATACCTTGTCCAGTCCATCAAGATGTGTTTGGAGTTCCAAATAAGAGTAAGGATAGCAAAATGCAAAGTAATGTACTGAATTCTTCTGTTCTGGAAACCGATAGGTAAATGAGAGGATAAACTGACCATCAACGGTCTGAAAGAGAATAGTTTTGATTATGAATGTACCTAATACAAATTCATTAAAGTATAACTATTATAGAATAGGTGTTCAACTAGTTATTGTACATACCTCATAAGTAGGTCTTTCACGAATTCGCTCCCATTTATTCCTTCCTGGGACCACCTTGATAAAGGGACTCATCCCCTGACTGTACAACTTTCCTTGACGATTAAGATTCATGATATTTATTTTCAACAGTTTCCCAGGAGAACCTCCTTTTACCCCAAAATGAAACCATGTTCTGTTAAGATTCTCAAACTCCGTTCCCACAGCATCAGGCCAAGTCCATACGTTGTATTCAAAGTCAGGAACAGCAAGACTTGGTACACTTGCACTACTTTCTTCATCTGTGTTTTCATCCTCTTGTTTTCGTTCAACCTTGGCTAAATTCCCGGAATCGAAGTTTGAAAAGAACGTAAGAGGTCCAATACGTTGTTCCATTCTTAGATGGGTAATGCTACAGCATTATTTAAAGTGTATTTTAGCTCTTTTTGGTCCAACTTTTTTATCCCAACAGACTCTTGTCAGTCCGCCATTTTGGAGTTTAGATAAACGACTGTTGCTAGGAAACCAAGGCCAGGCAACTCGTACCCGGGCTGTGCGCGTCGCTTCTTTTTATAAATTTATTTGCCCAAGAGACGACCAAGAGACAAGTATATATTTCAAGTTTTTTTTGCATTTTCTATTTATATTTCTTTTTTTCATTTAATAACAACTTTGTTTTTTATCTCCTACTATTAAGTCACTAGCAAAATAAAATATCTTTACATTTTTATAATAATTTTTCCTTCAGTCTTTGAGTGTGCGTATCATAACATCACTATGAAAACTACTATCAATTATTCAATCTTCGCTTCATTTTAGTATGTGAGATAGTCTAAACAATCTGTCTAGATATGAAACTGTTACAGCAGCAGAATCGCAATTGATACAAAATAGGAAGGTACTTTTTCGTTTTGATCAAAAACTCGGGCTGAAACCCATTTCTTCTTCCATAGCACGTCGTCTTTTCTGTGAGACAAAAATGTACAAATATTTCTGACTAAATTTATACTATATTTATGTTCATTTTACTTCAATTTAAGTCTGCAAAATACTATCCCATCCGTATGAGTTCTAAGCAATCCAATCTTTTATATTGCATTCTCTTATCTTGTTCATGTCTGAGAAACGACTATTTCAATTGCCAAAAGCAGAGGTTTACGGAGGGAGGGGAAAGGGGATTGGAGGACACATTCACCCAGAAAATCTTCTAATTTGAAATTCTCGAAAATACTTTTTTTTTGCAAAGAGTGAAGGGCACTCGAGTAGATCGATCGCAACTGGGAATCCGTCATTGATAATAGTTCCACATAGGAAGGGCACTATATAAAACACAAATCATAATCACCAAACCGGTATATAGTATAATAATTTAAACTGCAAACAAACCCAGTTTTTGGATTCCTCGGTTGTTATAAGGTCGATTATAGCATGAAGTAACAAGGAGCCACTATTCTCTGCTGTTGAGGAGCCTACAGTAAGCCGTAGGTCTGGCTGGGATATCTTTCTCTCGAGCAGTTTATCCAGTTGAGCTCGTAATTCCTGATGATCAAAAATTATAACATAGACTAAGAGGCGTTAACATAAGTCCTTGTCCACACGTATCCGAATATTTCAGAATACGGAATATTTTCTTTGTGGATTAGCATTCCGTGCAACTTTTCCAATTTCCGCGTACTCTGTCTGCGTTTTCCGATCGTCTTAGCTAATTGATCTTATTCGAGTGGACGGGCGAAAGCGATTCAAAAATCCTACGTGTGGACGGGTCCTCACAAACTTGACAAAGTATTGGGGATTTTTCAAAAAGGAAATGGGTATTATTTTATGGTGTGTTACTGACCTTTACCATGTTGGCAATCTTCCTGGGAGATCTAAAGCGAATGAAGTCATCGACTGCAACGATCTCGTGTCCTTCCTCCACTAGAACTGATATCTCTCCTCCAAAGAAAAGGAGAGGATAAGGAGAAATCATGGTAGCATCGTGAATGAAGACCTAAAGAAAGAGGAGAACCACTTCCTAGATCAGGAGTGTCGCCTACCATCATCATGCATAATTATCACCATCATACATGTTTCATCATCTATCATTAATCATCACATCATCTGTCATGATTCATTGTCATCACCATGCAACCATCATTCCTAAGTATCGATATGGCTGTCATCATTATCATCATCATCATTTTTATCATAGTTTTTATTGTTTCACTTTGTCAATTCTGACAAAAGGTCAGTTGCTACCTTTGAGGATTTCATTTTCTGGTGGTAAATCAGCCAGTTGTTTTCATACACAACATGTTCCACATTGACAGACTTTGGGTGCAAAGCAACTTTACCATCTTCACGTGTGATCATCTTAGGTGGACTGGAAAACAGAAATATCTACTAATATTAATCAGTAACTGTTGTATTGGGCGTAATTTGAAAACAAGTTTCTCCAGTGAAGTACTACAAACTGTCGCAGTTATATTTGTTAGTATAAAAGTTTTGACTCACCGTTTTAATTTAGCATGATGCTCTAGTTTCACCACATTTGGGTACAAACCAGCACATAAAACTGCTTTCACTAGTTTAAGATTTTCTATAAAACGTTGAAAACAAGCAAATATCAGTCTTTTAGCTCACAGTGCAAACAAGATTGGCATGAGGAATTTAAATTTTACTAACCAACTACAATGCATGAAATAAACGCGCTACAAACCTGAATTTTGATTAGATGTTGAGTTTTTAGGGTTTGTGTTGTCGAGAAACCCAATGTCACATAAAAGACGAGAAAACTGTAGCTTCATGTCACTCAACATCTAAAAGATACAAATGACTCGTGTATTGTCTTAGCCTATTCTGGAAGAGGGGATCCTAAATGTAGCTCTAAGAATAGCGAGGAATGGATTGATTGAAGATACAAATGACTCGTGTATTGTCTTAGCCTATTCTGGAAGAGGGGATCCTAAATGTAGCTCTAAGAATAGCGAGGAATGGATTGATTGAAGATACAAATGACTCGTGTATTGTCTTAGCCTATTCTGGAAGAGGGGATCCTAAATGTAGCTCTAAGAATAGCGAGGAATGGATTGATTGAAGATACAAATGACTCGTGTATTGTCTTAGCCTATTCTGGAAGAGGGGATCCTAAATGTAGCTCTAAGAATAGCGAGGAATGGATTGATTGAAGATACAAATGACTCGTGTATTGTCTTAGCCTATTCTGGAAGAGGGGATCCTAAATGTAGCTCTAAGAATAGCGAGGAATGGATTGATTGAAGATACAAATGACTCGTGTATTGTCTTAGCCTATTCTGGAAGAGGGGATCCTAAATGTAGCTCTAAGAATAGCGAGGAATGGATTGATTGAAGATACAAATGACTCGTGTATTGTCTTAGCCTATTCTGGAAGAGGGGATCCTAAATGTAGCTCTAAGAATAGCGAGGAATGGGTTGATTGAAGATACAAATGACTCGTGTATTGTATTAGCCTATTCTGGAAGAGGGGATCCTAAATGTAGCTCTAAGAATAGCGAGGAAGGGATTGATTGAAGATACAAATGACTCGTGTATTGTCCTAGTCTACTCTAGAAGAGGGGATCCTAAATGTAGCTCTAAGAATAGCGAGGAAGGGATTGATTGAAGATACAAATGACTCGTGTATTGTCCTAGTCTACTCTAGAAGAGGGGATCCTAAATGTAGCTCTAAGAATAGCGAGGAATGGATTGATTGAAGATACAAATGACTCGTGTATTGTCTTAGCCTATTCTGGAAGAGGGGATCCTAAATGTAGCTCTAAGAATAGCGAGGAAGGGATTGATTGAAGATACAAATGACTCGTGTATTGTCCTAGTCTACTCTAGAAGAGGGGATCCTAAATGTAGCTCTAAGAATAGCGAGGAAGGGATTGATTGAAGATACAAATGACTCGTGTATTGTCTTAGCCTATTCTGGAAGAGGGGATCCTAAATGTAGCTCTAAGAATAGCGAGGAAGGGATTGATTGAAGATACAAATGACTCGTGTATTGTCCTAGTCTACTCTAGAAGAGGGGATCCTAAATGAGGTTCTGAGAATAGCGAGGAATGGATTGATTGAAGATACAAATGACTCGTGTATTGTCTTAGTCTACTCTAGTAGAGGGGATCCTAAATGTGGTTCTAAGAATAGCGAGGAATGGATTGATTGAAGATACAAATGACTCGTGTATTGTCTTAGTCTACCCTAGAAGAGGGGATCCTAAATGTAGCTCTAAGAATAGCAAGGAATGGATTGATTGAAGATACAAATGACTCGTGTATTGTCTTAGTCTACTCTAGTAGAGGGGATCCTAAATGTGGTTCTAAGAATAGCGAGGAATGGATTGATTGAAGATACAAATGACTCGTGTATTGTCTTAGTCTACCCTAGAAGAGGGGATCCTAAATGTAGCTCTAAGAATAGCAAGGAATGGATTGATTGAAGATACAAATGACTCGTGTATTGTCTTAGTCTACTCTAGTAGAGGGGATCCTAAATGTGGTTCTAAGAATAGCGAGGAATGGATTGATTGAAGATACAAATGACTCGTGTATTGTCTTAGTCTACTCTAGTAGAGGGGATCCTAAATGTGGTTCTAAGAATAGCAAGGAATGGATTGATTGAAGATACAAATGACTCGTGTATTGTCTTAGTCTACCCTAGAAGAGGGGATCCTAAATGTAGTTCTAAGAATAGCGAGGAAGGGATTGATTGAAGATACAAATGACCCATTGTATTGTCTTAGCCTACCGTAGTACAGAGGATGCGGTTCTAAAAATAGCGAGGAAGAAATTGATTTATTGAAACATTTCAGATGAGACACAGCTAGCCCAATCTTATTAAGGTGACGAATTGCACTTAATTACCTTAAGTGTTTGCTTTGAAAGGAAGTTTTCCCAGCAATATAAACCATCATTGTTATGACGTTTAGCTCTCTCCCAACCCTGGAAAGGAAACAAGGAAAGAGTTACAAGGCAACATCAAGCATGCGTCGATGGTAACGCAGTATTTTGAATACCTTGTAAGCATAAAGTACAGCTAGATGGTCACTTCTAGTTTCACCAGCAAACTTCATTCGAACTCTGTCTGCTTGCTTCTTTTTATCCTGAAACGGATTTAATGAAAGAATAAGATGAAATGAGAGAAAGTATAAAAAAGTATAGGATGGAATGTGAAAGTATGGGAGGGTAGGGAGGGTAGGTCGGTGAATAAACGGTAAGAAAGAATAAACGAATGATAAAGAATGGATGAATGAGATGAGGGGATGAATGGAAGAATTGGATACGACTGGATGGGTGAAGGGATGGATGGGTGGAGGGATGGATAGGCAGTTGTATATGACAAACAAACATAATTCTTTTAAAGAAAATAATCGTTACCAAAGGAAAAACGAATGGGTCTTTGAATCCCAAAGTAGAAGCGATGGTGAGAACAGGATCAAGACAGGAGAAAATGGCGCCAAACAAGATCATCTTTCCAATACGAGGATCAACTGGTAGCGAGGCCAAGTGGTAACCCAAGGGAGTGAGAGATTCGTTGTGATCTAATGCATTCTAAACATACCATACAACAGTACCGACTCAGTATGTTAGTAGAACGTGAAAACAAAGCTAATGGTGAAAAGACATGGCATCAATGACATAGATGATCACTAAAATGACAGAGGACCAGAAGGAATAAAGGTTCACTCTTTTCATCTGTAAACCAGTTGTTTGGCAAGTAGTAATATAATAATAAGCTTACCAACTGTTTTAATGTGTCCAGAGCATTTTGAACGGCTTCAGATGAAGGTGGTTGTAAAGCTTTAGACAGGAATTCGCCTATCCTTCCCAGCTTTAGTATCTAATATTTAATAAATGAAAATAATACCCATTATTATCGACTAATAATTTATTCTTGAAACCTATTCACTCCAAGATTACGTGCAAATCATGCATCTATGAAGGTTGAATATGGTCATGTCTTCCGATCAATCAATAAGAGTGACGTAGTTTACCTTGATCTGCAGACACAGTTCTTCTAGAGGAGTACGTAGCATCTCAGGAAGCTGATAGTCAATCATTTTCTGTGCTTGGAACTCGGTAAACAAATGAAAACAACAGCCAGGTTGAACCCTTAAACGTGTGCATAATGCGGTTAAAACATGTATAAAACATTACTAGTAGGACAACCAATTGATGTGTTACCTTCCTGCGCGTCCCCTTCTTTGTCGAGAAGAAGCCTTGCTGATCCAAACGGGCATCAGACAAGAGATTTTACGAGAAACATCGTATGTCTACAGATACATGCAAAGATACATTAGTCTAAGAGAAATAATGAACAAACTTAAACAGAAATCCATAAATATGAATTTCTGACGTAAACTATATGTGAAACGTGAAGTTAGTATAGAATAAATATAGAATACAGCCATGATAAGCAAAGGAATGTGACGAGAATTAAGACAATTCATACCTTTTCTTTAACCTTCCCACAGTCTACAACATACACAACGTCATCAATAGTAATACTAAAGAGAAGACAAAACAAACAGAGCAACTAAAATCCATTTGTATGATAGAGTAAAACTGCGCTTCAATATTTAAAAAATCAACTCCTAAATTCCAATTCGATCATGGAATGAGGGCCACAGGTTTGTTAGCCAATGGCTATTATGTGCTACCCTCGTGAAAAAAGGACGGTTTTTTTAAAGGCATACACAAACTCCATCTTGTAACAGAAAAGCTTTCCACCAAATAGTTAGTTACCTAGTCTCGGCGATATTTGTTGCAAGAACTATTTTTCTTACTCCAGAGGGAGGGCGATCAAACACCTATCAGAGAAAAAGACCAAATAATAATGTTAGCCTGAACCAACAGCTTTTCACACAACAAACAACTCTCACAGCATAAAACAGATCATATACCATGTTTGTTCTAGTTTAATCAACTCTAGGCACATTGGGGTCCCAACATATTTGATGGGTACCATTTATTTCTTTACTTAACTTGTCAGCTTCTTTAACGCGTTTATTACGATTGATGACTGTCAGACCAAAACATGTCTAGTTCTTCTCACCAATCAAATAGCTGCCACAAATTTGTATTGCTTTACTTGCTTCAAGTATCCTTAAGCTTTCACTTAATTTTAATCATTATTTTCATCATATCCTCTGCAAGATTCTAGATTTTGAAGTTCTCGGGTCCCGGGACGCAAAAAAATCAAATCGAATCAAATCAAATTACATATGATTTTCTTTTTTTTCTCTCTCTCTCTCTCTTTTCTTTTCTTTTCTTTTCTTTTTTTTTTTTTTTTGCGTTAAAATGAACGATTTCTGCGTAAACGTGAACCCTGAACTTAATAACGTTACCTCACGTTGAGATGCTGTTGGCATCATTGAATGTAATGGAATGATGAGATATTTATCTGAAAGGAAATGAAGAGGAAGTATAGACAAGATGCCAAGGAAAAAACAAACAAACAGAAATTGAGGCTCGGTAAACAGTCCACAAAGTAAGAAGATATAACTAGCTAAAAACTAATGTGAGCTGCGTCGGTGTTTAGAAATAATGAAACAGTAATGATGAAAAGATAAATTATACCCCGTGATTCAAAGATGAAATAACCTACTAAGTAACAAATAAACAAAGAGCATTCCACCTGAAATCATGCTTTTGAGCAGACTACGACACGGCTTTTAGAAAAAACGTTTTAAACAATGGAAATTCTCCTTTAGAATCATGATAATAAAAATCATGGTGTTTGTGAACTCCGTACACTACACGGCTAGAGAACAGCACAGCAGTTTGATACGTAGTCAAATAGATACCTGACGAGAATACTCTTGCGTTCTTGAGACTATCATGGACCTTACTAATATCATCCCATCCTGGCAGAAATACTAAAATAGCACCATTCTAAACAGAAAAAAAAACTGGTGTTATATGAAGCAAAACTCCTAGAAAATCAAACCGATACAAATCTAGGCATTGAAATATAAAAAAGAAGAATTAATAGAAAATGCACGCGCGTTTATGTTTGATCATAAAACACGTGGGTATCGTCAGAATACAAGAGAAGGATTAGTAGACACTTATATAGACTCTCCAAGTGCTATATAACTCCACACATCACGACAAGCAAGATGATTTTTTATTTCGATTCCTTTTATAAAATACCTATTAGAGTAACTGTTATTTTGGATACAAATTACAAAGTAAGAAGTTCGTGTGCATGTTGTCTGTTCTCCTAATGCACACGCTCCCAACCAATCAGAACGCAAGATTCGAAACATGCAAGTATTCTATGATATATTTCAATGGCCCTTGTATGAGCTCACCTCTAGATTGGTACATATATATGTGATGAGCTTCACTACCAGATCAACGTTGATGCTGGTAAAATCCATGTTTTCCAGACAATCTAATGTTGATGCAGAATACCTAAAAAGTATATCAAGCATGTAAATAACAATAAATCAAAAGGTATTTGGCCCAAAATATGTTATCTTTAGGCTCTGACACTAAGGATACCTTGCTTTAATGGTGTGTAGGTATTCCCTCCACTGTACTTCTTCATCATTAATCTCTTCCTCTTCACCAAATCCCATCTTTTCTGCTCTTCTCTTCTTGGCCCAACTCTTTACATCACCTTGTCTTTTCCATCTTGGTCCTCGAAAATTGTCTTGCCTTCTGGATAAGTCTGGGTTCTCATATCTTGGAAAGTATAAAAAGCTATTGTAACATTAACTGTAGATCTCTTCCAAAAGCTGACAGCATGCCACACCCTTGAATACCCTCACAAGCCAGCTTTAATTAGGTACTTTAGGAATCAAGGGTGAAGTAACAGATTCACTTGCCGTTCACCTTTTGGGTCTTAGGTTCAATTACTGGATGTGATTAGAGATTGTTAGGTCTCTTCATTGATTTGAGAATTTAAAAAAAATTCAATTGGAATCTTTGCCAAACCCAACACACTAAATTCCAATTTGATCTGTGAGTTAGCCGTGCCCTGACTTAGATCAGCCTAGAGGTTGTTTCAGGGTTCGATCTGTGAGTTAGCCATGACCTGACTTAGATCAGCCCAGAGGCTGTTTCAGGGTTCAATCTGTGAGTTAGCCATGACCTGACTTAGATCAGCCCAGAGGTTGTTTCAGGGTTTGATCTGTGAGTTAGCCATGACCTGACTTAGATCAGCCCAGAGGCTGTTTTAGGGTTCAATCTGTGAGTTAGCCATGCCCTGACTTAGATCAGCCTAGAGGTTGTTTCATGGTTCAATCTGTGAGTTAGCCATGCCCTGACTTAGATCAGCCCAGAAGTTGTCTCAGGGTTCAATCTGTGAGTTAGCCATGCCCTGACTTAGATCTGTGCAGAAGTTGTCTCAGGGTTCAATCTGTGAGTTAGCTGTGCCCTGACTTAGATCTGTGCAGAAGTTGTTTCAGGGTTCAATCCGTGAGTTAGCCATGCCCTGACTTAGTTCAGCCAAGAGGCTGTTTCAGGGTTCAATCTGTGAGTTAGCCATGCCCTGACTTAGAACAGCCAAGAGGTTGTTTCAGGGAATCAATCTGTGAACCAAATGTAGGAGAAACAGTACCTTATCATTTCAATGACTTCTTCAACATAATATTCCTTGACTGGGAAGGTAAACCCTGGAATGTGAGCCATGGGACAGTCATCTGAATATCAAACAAAGATGGATATGAGAAACAAAAATTAACAATTGCACCAGTAATTTTATTCCTTTAGGATAAACTTACCAAAATATGAAGAGAACATATCTGCATTAAGTGTTGCACTCATTAGAACCAATTTCAAATCACGCCTGATAAAAAGATTTAGCAGTCAGTATACCAGCTAGACTAGTGTGGCTTGGTTGGTTAGTATGCTGCATAATATGTCAATGAGGTATAAGGGGTTAAAGTATGGCTTGGTTGGTTAGTATTCTTTCCACTAAGCAAGAAGTATATGATTTTGTCTTTTGTGAAGCTGCTTGCAAATTATTTGGATCAATAGATGCTTGCAATTGTCTATAGCATGTTCCCATGATGACCCTGCAAGTATGACATTATGATTGCAATATTGTGAAGGCTATTTTCACACCTTTTAAGTAAAAGATCCTTAATGATGATAAGTAAGAAATCTGACATCAAGTCTCTCTCATGAATCTCATCTACTATCACATGACTGATGTTATGTAACAACCTGAGGAAGAATAGGAATGCTGTTAACCCTCAGTAAGCAGCTAATGAAACACAAGCCTGAATAGTCCTTTTTCCGAATTCAGTAGAGTAACCACTAATGAATGGTTCCAAGATGAGCTTCACTGTTCATACAGTAACTTGGAGACATTCTTTTGTTGACACTTCAAATTCGGTAAAGGTTTCTTACCATATATTAAACTTATAATACAACACACTTTCAAAGTAAAAGCTTACTCATCTGATATCAGCCATCTTAGCAAGACTCCAGTAGTACAGTAGATAATAGAACCTTTGGAGCGTGGTAACTTACTGTTCAACACAAGAACAAACTAAAATTTAGAAATAAACAAATCAGGATCTTTTTATAAAGTTTTGAGTATCAACACTTTACCTTTCCAGTCTTATTTGGTATCCAACACTTTGCCCTCCACATGGCTCTCCACGCTCTTCTGCTACTCTCTCTGCAACCTAAAAAAATCATCATTGTCAATAAAATAAGAAAAGCTTTTATCTAACAATGTTACCTAATATTTTATCCATCCATCCATCCATCTCCATTAATTAATTTAGTTGTTCATTAGTTGGTTTCCTCCATCTGCTTGTTCCTTCTTTTGCTCACTTGCTCATTCTTTTTTTCATTCCTTCATTTACCCATCCATTCATTTGTTCATTTAATTATTCATCCATTCCTTATGCATGTATTTACATACAGATATTGCACTGATCCTTCTTGGCTGTGTACAAGCAATCCTGCACAAAGAGCCTTGGCCATTCATAATTGCTTCATCGAGTATGAACTGTGCAACCTGAAGCACAAAGATAACAGTCAGTCAAAGATTTTTACTTGCAGCCCTAGCTTTATTGTAAAGGGAGAAACTAAAGGATTATATGCATTTAACTATGTATCTATGACTACTGCATAACTACATACTGCTAACTAGTACTGTACTAGTTAGCAGTATGTATTCTTTACAGCGTTGTATTCTTTACAGTGTTTGCTTAGATCGCTCACTCACTGTGATGATCAACACATCTATCATTATTCCACCACAGTTCAGCCCATTCAATTTTCACACTTATTATCTATGAGGGCTTGAAGAACCCAACAAAAATGACCGCTCGCCAACATGATTGGCTTCATAGCTCAGTTGGCAGAGCATCGCACCGGCATCGCGGAGGTCATGGGTTCGATTCCAGTTGAAGCTTGAAATCACTTTTTCAAGTCTTTCTTTATAGCGTTCGCTTAGATCGCTCACTTCACTGTGATGATCAACACATCTATCATTATTCCACCACAGTTCAGCCCATTCAATTTTCACACTTATTATCTATGAGGGCTTGAAGAACCCAACAAAAATGACCACTCGCCAACATGATTTGCTTCATAGCTCAGTTGGCAGAGCATCGCACCGGCATCGCAGAGGTCATGGGTTCGATTCCCGTTGAAGCTTGAAATCACTTTTTCAAGTCTTTCTTTACAGCGTCCGCTTAGATCGCTCATTCACTGTGATGATCAACACATCTATCATTATTCCACCACAGTTCAGCCCATTCAATATTCACACTACCTTATTATCTATGAGGGCTTGAAGAACCCAACAAAAATGACCACTCGCCAACATGATTTGCTTCATAGATCAGTTGGCAGAGCATCGCACCGGCATCGCAGAGGTCATGGGTTCGATTCCCGTTGAAGCTTGAAATCACTTTTTCAAGTCTTTCTTTACAGCGTCCGCTTAGATCGCTCATTCACTGTGATGATCAACACATCTATCATTATTCCACCACAGTTCAGCCCATTCAATATTCACACTTATTATCTATGAGGGCTTGAAGAACCCAACAAAAATGACCGCTCGCCAACATGATTGGATTCATAGCTCAGTTGGCAGAGCATCGCACAGCATCGCGGAGGTCATGGGTTCGATTCCCGTTGAAGCTTGAAATCACTTTTTCAAGTCTTTCTTTACAGCGTTCGCTTAGATCGCTCATTCACTGTGATGATCGACACATCTATCATTATTCCACCACAGTTCAGCCCATTCAATTTAGTACTGTACTATTAACATAAGTATGAGCCAGGTTGTACTCTACCTGAGTGGTTTTGCCACAACCAG
This sequence comes from Actinia equina, assembly GCA_011057435.1. NCBI lineage: Eukaryota > Metazoa > Cnidaria > Anthozoa > Actiniaria > Actiniidae > Actinia > Actinia equina. The sequence continues at coordinate 66,730 of WHPX01001388.1, forward strand.
TTTCTCCACTTATCACAACAACCTGATTTTTCTTCATCAAGTCAAGAAGTCCCTAAATTAAAAACAAAACATGTGTATATCTTTTTATATAATATAAAATATTGTCAATGAAATATTTATTTCTCTTTATTACAACATGAAGATATTACATTCTGTGTAGACACTCAAACCATGAGCACTTTTTTCAAACATTCTTCAAGTGTCTGCACTGTAACATGTCTCAAAGATTAAATGTGCCTTCACATGCCATGCAGTATCCTGATATGGTACATACCTCTTTCATGCTGTAAGAAGGAAGTTTGGATCTAAAAACCTGCAACAGTGAAAAAATCCTTTAATTTCACTTTGAGATTTAAATTTCTCTAAGGGTTTCTTCTACTGCTATCTGTCAGGGATCTGTTATATGCCTATAGTTGGATAGCTGGTTGAACATCAGTCTGTTTATGGGAGGTTATGAGTAAACGCCAAGGCCAGACCAACACTCAAAGTCTTAAATATCTGAGAACAAGATGCTGCTTTAAAATATTTGCAATTATATGGATGAATATCTAAATGTAGGATAGCAGTCTTGTATCCTTGATGAGGAACTCGAGTTTGATTCCCTCCTTAAATAGAACTATGATTTTCATAATCATGTCATTTACATCAGATAAAAGTATAAAAAGTTAAAAAAACTCACCTGCATATCAATGTATTTCCTGTTAGAAACTGCCTTTTCAATAAATTCAAGATTGAGATTGTCATCTAAAGCTACATCTTTTTGAAGAGAGTCAATTCCAAAGGGAGAGGCCCAAAAAATTGAGGATGATTTCGTTGTTGTTGAACCAACTTCATCAAACATACAAATAGCATCACCTTCCGCAGTTTGATTATTTTTAATGGATATGTCTCTATCATCCTCTGAATATAAACAATAGTACCAGTATAATATTGATATACTTTGATGAAATATATAATATATATTGAATAAGTGAACACTATGCAATAGTGAACAAATAAAAGCTGATAGAGTAATACATGACCCTGTAACCTCTCATTGTTGAATGCATAATTTTAGCACCAAGAAACAATTATACTAACTACTTGCAAAATATTAATCACAACATGCTCAAAACAAAGAAAGATGTCTGATGATAATGAACATCTTATTTTGCAGCTCAGGAAGTTGACTTACCCTCATTATCTGATACATCTCTTCCATCAGAGCCATGATCTCTTCCATCATTCATGTCTTTATTTTTTTCCCACCCTGATGCTGATTGTTCCTCTGTGCTTTCTTCCTTCATGATCACATCTTCATAATGTGATGATGTCTCTGTCTGCATTGGGGAATCACAATATTCATCCTTTGTGTGTGAATTCTTACCAGAAAGACTGGTGCTTCCATCATCATGTGACTCTCTATTATACCTCGTTGGGCTAGATCTGTGGTCATACCTGTTACCATGGTGATGTCTGTTACCATGCTGATGTCTGTTATCATGGTGATGTCTGTTACCATAGTGATGTTTGTTACCATGGTGATTCATGTTACCATAGTTATGCCTGTTACTATGGTGATGTCTTTCATTGCTATGTGAAGAGGACTGGTCTGGGTCATGTTGTAACCTCTCTAGTAGCTGGCTATCTTTTCTTCTTTATGAGAACTCATTGTAACCATGTCACGCTAAATGAATAGATACAAACTATGTCAAATACATTTATCAAAAAGAAAAACCAAATTGATAGACGGACAGAAATTGCTGACCTGCATTTTCCAGTATCCCACAAATTAAAGCAGCTCCATTAGGTTGTAATATTTACATCATTTAAAGATCTCATTTATCAGTAGGTTTGGTGAAAATTCGCTTTATCGCGTGTTATGTCTTGCAAATATTAGGACATTTATCCCCAAAAGGAGAGATTTACCATAAGAGAGAGTACTAAAATCATGTGGACAGGTATATACTTTATACATGTCCACTCACCTCTGTCAGTTCCTTTTTCTTCTTCATTTCTTTACCTCTTGCAGCATACCACAGACCTATTTCCTTGCCGGTTAATCCAGATGGATGTCCACCACCACCCCTTCTACCTCGACCACGTCCACTACCACGGCAAACACCTTTCAATATATTTAGTTCATCAAAGTTCAAGTAACTCAAATGCTACATAACAAGGCCAGCATTAACTACATACGTATTCTTACTTCCTCTGTGCATCGTATACTAGAAGGAGTATTCAACAATTAATACAATATTTTTCGAAGTAACAATATTTCTCGAAGAGATAATATTTATATTATGATCATCCGGGTGGATGTAGTCCTTAGAAGGACTGTTTGATGTGACTGACGTTTCGACAACCTGTGCGGAAGTCATCTTCAGAGTCAAGTGAATATTGTTACTTCGAAAAATATCCATTCACCTGGGTTCAGACCATTCATTGTAATAATTAATACAATATTCGTACGTATTCTTACCTCCTCTGTGCATCGTATACTAGAAGGAGTATTCAACAATTAATACAATATTTGCCCACCAATCACCGCTTCATCTCACGATACCTGGATACTCGTCCTTCTTCTTGTTCAGGTTTGTTTTGTCCGCCATGTCTGAACCTGCAGTACATATCAGCGGATTTTGCCAATATACGATGCGTGCTCATAATCAACCGCTGTAATGATGTTGAGCCCACGGATCCAAACATTCGAACACCGTACAGGAATGTCAAGTAATGGAACGACTAATAATGTGGATCAAAACGGGGGAAAATATACCTTCGTTTGTACTAAAGATAAAATCATGCAGGAAAGAAAGATGCAGTGCAAAGTGGAGGGGAGAGAAGTAGCTATTTTTTATCATGATGGAGAGATATTTGTTCTGGATCACAGTTGCTACCGTAAGTATAATTTCCACAGAACAGCTGGTGAAAAATAGCCTCTCACTTAAGCGTGCTTGATTTGTCTGTAGATGCAGGAGGCCCTTTATCACTAGGGGACATAGAGGTAGGTAAGATGGATAATGACATACAAATATTAAAGCTAAGCAGAAGGCCTTGTCCCTTGGCCTTCAACTTTAGATGATCGTTGTTGCAAAGCACCACTTCCCTGTAAATACACATGCTAGATACATGCCTATTCTGGAATCACAAGGACTAATCCAGTGTGTTGATTATTGTTTACAGGACATCCAGGGACGTCCTTGTGTGATTTGCCCATATCACAAGTACAAAATAACTCTTGATAATGGGGAGGGGCTTTATTATTCTTACGACCTAAAGGACCTGAGAAAACCGCCAAATCTCCGTTCGAAAGGAGTGAAACAAAGAACTCATGATGTGAAGGTCAATGGAAACGACGTTTACGTGGCATTATCTGATATGACCGAGCCAAGAGACTCAGATTACTATTCACCCAGTGCATACAAAGCAGCCATGTCTTTATTGTCGTGATACCCCTACCCTTCCTATATATTGTACAGCGCATTTTCGCAACTTTGGAACGCTTCATAATAAAGGATTATTATATTATTACTTACCTGACCTTACGAGTTGCCCTACCTTACCCTACTCTACCCATCCTATACTACCCATTCTATCCTACCCTATCCTCACACTAGTTTCCAGCTAGTTATATCTTCTACCCTATCCTACCCTATCCTACCTTACGCAACCCTACCCTGCGCATGCGCGTTGTGAATTGTGATTTCCGGTCTTTCTGTTAACATAGCAACAAAACTTCAAGGAAAATTAACTCAGCAGGAATTGATGTCTTTAATAGCGATGTTACGTCACGATGCATGATGCCTGCTGATCTTTGATTCATGTAGAAAACTGATTACTGATCTAAAGGCCAGTGATTATTGCATTGCATGATATATGGATCGCAGCACGTAACACTCTACTTTTCATCATCATTTACGAACTAAAGATCGTTCGGAGAATTCCTACTGTTTGCATGACAGTCCAATTTTCACAAATATATGGAATTATTCTAGTTTGCTAGTAAGGCTTACGTATAAATTGATTAAAGTATTGACAAGTGAATAAATTTGTCTTTGAGACGGTCTAGCTTTCGTTGTTTGAACGCGTACATACAGCAGTAAAATCACTTTTGTCAGTGTGAATGCAATCATTCAATACGTTAGGCCGGATTTTCCGCGCATTGAATATTTGTCCATAGAAGCAGCAAGAAAACTGTATTATTCAGTATTCTGAATGTGAAGGACGTACAAAATATACGCCATGCTATATAGACCGCATTAAAAGGAGGGATAGCTTCTCATTAGTTAAACGTCTTGTCTTTCAGACTGAATAATCCCTTAAATAGTTAATGACAAGGGATTATATATGATTACATAAACTGATCAGTACTCGTCTCTTACTTTTGAAATACATGTGATATTTCGATTCTAATTAGAAAAACCGATGTCACAGGGATTTGTGTTCCCCCGAGTTATGTGTTCCCCCGAACACTGGGCACTAGTGTTTTGTGTTCCCCCCTCCTCTCCCTATGAAACATCTTTTGACACGTTTCTCTCCCCCAGAACAAGGACATTTTAACTCTAAAATCAAAAAATAAATCAGTGGACTTTTTCTATCGTACATCTTTATCGTAAACCGTATAACCGCGTGATCCTCTACTGCCGTTGGTATTTTGAGAGATAAAATTGTATTTACCGAATGCAATAATTCAAGCGAGTTCTTTTTCTTGGTCTTTCGGCAAAATTCATATGCAAAATTTCTTTGCTCAATATTATCTAGCCCTACATGGGCGCCGAAAACAGATGAATGGCACTCTCAAAGAACCTAGCTTTGCTTCTCTTCACGTCCTCTGATTACCACTCTCTTTTTCCCTCCTTTTTCTACGTACCATAGTACGAGATGCTAATGAGTTTCTTCGTGTGCAATTATTTCGAGCAAGAACTTCTTGTAAAACTTATTTTTCTTTATTCACAAAATCAAGAGGATGTTCCTTTCGGCCTAAATAGGTAAAAACATTATCATACTGTGAAGCTTTCATGATTTTTTGAATTCGTTCGTTGAATTTAGATTTGAAGAAAATTCTCAGATTTAGCCAGTTTGTCACAACCGAAAACAAATCGAAAACAAGAGATTCCTTGTTCTGGGGGAGAGAAACGTGTCAAAAGATGTTTCATAGGGAGAGGAGGGGGGAACACAAAACACTAGTGCCCAGTGTTCGGGGGAACACATAACTCGGGGGAACACAAATCCCTGTGACACCGATTCAAAAATGATGTTATATAGAAGTAGTCCGCACCAGTTCGTTTCCACTACACAACCATGTTCTGAGCAGCAAAGTTAAAAGCCACACAAACCAAAGGCACAAATTAGGTTAATACCATAAGTAAAGACAATTCTTTCTAACTGTGCCTGCACTAAACATTTCCTGCCGTGTCATAAGGAATGTTTTTCATAAATGGCAGATGTTTTCTATGTAAATGTGAGATTTCTAGTCTTCATCGACTATAAGCTTTAATAATTGTATGTTAACGACCGAAAAGTCTGCTACACCGGTAACACTGTACTGAATGAGATATCAGACTAAGGTACAGGTATATCGAAGAAAATGTACTCATTTGTGCACTTTTCCTTGGATAGCAGTTTAACTCTCACCACACTCATTTCTTAGCTCAAAATTTTATTTCAGCATCGATCGTCATGGAAACATGGTTTGGATGTGAACATCTTTGACATGTCTGGATGATAAGCCAGGTAAGACTTTTCTTTTATTGTTTCTTAAACTCAAATAAGTAGGACATTCACATTGCCATTTGAAAGTCATCATTGAATCTCCTAACGACGCCAGTACTAACTTTTAATTCAAAGACGTTTTCCGTAAGCGATAGGAAGAAAGTCCTGAGTGTTGCGTAAGTGCAGTCATATACAGACGAATGTTTACAGAATTAAAATTGATATAGCAACTGAACAGAAACCAGCTGTAGACTAGGTCGAGTTGATGAATCTCTTTATGGGCTGTCTGTAACACTGATCAGTATATAACCAGGATTTAGGCTCGTTTTATAATAGCTTGCTTTTATTTTTGAAGACATGAACGAATTTATTCAACTAGATATAATTTTGTGACTTCTTGCCCTGGCGATCGAACCCAATCTTTTATTGATAACAATAACATTAATCCTTTTAATATTCAATACAGCCACCAGTACCCTAAGTATTCAGTATCCTATTCACTTTCTTATGTATATCCGAAAGTAAACCAAATAATTCATTTGCTTCTAATCGTCAAATTGTTTCTGGGGGAAAAAAAGCGGTTTCGTTGACGGATTCTGTTCACTTAGATACCACTGACATCTAGTTTAGGCTCATTACTCATTTATTTTCGGCTTGCGATAACAATTCGATAAATCTGAAATGGTCAATCAGTATGTGTTGTTTAATCAACAATTAAAATAGCAATTTGAATGGGTAGGTTTTATATTGTGTGGACGGATACGCGACACTGCTGTCGCTACTGACGACTAGACTCCGGGACTAGACTGCCAGAACTGATATGACGAAAATAGTGATCACTTGCATCGCTAGAACATGGAAGTGTTCCCTGATCTTGCTGACACATATTGGGGGTTATTGGACTATTTAGCAACTAATCCATGGGCTGAGTTTAGAACCTTCTCGCGTTTCTTCATTTTTTAGTCAAGAGTATACCATTTAGATCAGCTGTATGATGGCAAAACAGATAACAGAAACTTGATGAATTTTAATGTAACTTAATAGCAATCACTTGAGCGATTGAATGGGATTCAGTAATAGTTCTGTCATACACCGTACCTTTGCTACTTATGCACATTTAACCATGTTCTTGTATACATAGCAACCATGACTCGGATCGATTTCTCAAGATGAATAAACAAGTGTTGAAGGTAAGAAAAAGGTTTTGGCCTGAAAATTAAATTCAAAAATATATTAAATTTTCCATAAAATTAATTGACTCACATTTGTCCCCTACAAGTTCTTTGATATTTTGCTCGACCTCTTTTGAACAGCCTCCAAGAACGTCCATGATGATATTGTACTGGTTGATCTTGTACTCAGGGTATCTGTTGTTTGTTAACTCTAGTCTCAGTTGACTTTACTTCGTCGGTTGTCTTCTAGATATCTTTAACCTCTCTGTTTTCCAACCAAGACCAGGAACAGCTTATAATTATTACTATTATTATTATTACTATTATTACTTTTATCATTATTATTATTATTTTTTATTATTGTTTATTTATTTATTTATTTATATTTTCTTATTAGTATTTACTAATTATTGTTAATTATTTAATTATTTATTATTTTAATTTATTATGGACTGAAAAGGATGATTTTTTTTGTAGAATTTACGTATCATAATATTTTTCCAACTTTGGCCTATGTGTTGTCTTATTCTGGCAGATATTCCTGTCCGTCAGACCGTAATACCAATTACTTTTCTGTTCCTCAGTTGTGTTCTTGACCATGGATAATGTGTCAGACACCAAACGACCCTTCACTCCTGAATTCCTCAGACTACTGAGAAACAATCTAAACAAGGATTATCTGAAGTCGTATAAGGGGTTTCTGAGAATAGCACAAATTGTGAGTAATAATCGTCCTTTCTTGTGTACAATTTTATGATTCTTTTTGACTTGCGCAACAACGAGATCCTGGATCGAGGGGAAGTCTCAAATTCTCTGCCGAGCCTCAATTCAGCAGCAGGGCCTTGCGGCGATGGATTCAGTCCAATTGAGTTAATTGGTTACTCGTGTAGGATTCTCACTCATGCAACACAGATCGTGACAAGTGGATTGAATTGTAATTCTAATAATTATAACTTGGTCACCTAACCTTTTTTGTTTGTTTATATTATTAGCCACCCTTTCCGACGTCGTGGAATAATCTGAGTTGAGTTGGTGTTGCAATGCATTGTGGGACTGTTATACGGAAGGAAATGGGCGCCATCTTGGAAATATATCCCCTAGAACAGCCCACAATGCACTTTAATACCAACCCCACCCAGTTTTCCCCTTAAACTCAAAATAGCTAAATAATGGATTCACATCTTCTTTCTCCTACTTTCTTACATATTTAGGTTACCTTGGTGACGGCTTTTTCTGCGCTTGCGCACTACAAGATAATCGTATCCTCTACAAATCTAATCTATTATATATTTATGACGGCTACTACTATTATCTGTCTGGCAAACTTGGTTCTTTTCTGCGTGTCTTTCTTTTCGCTGGACAAAAAGAAACTAATGGCACCAATAACTTCAAAAAAATTTGTAAGTATAGTTATGTGTAGTGTACTTGGTGATGTATGGCAGATATTTTGAAATCCTCATGTCATCCGAAATTACATTTAGTCTTAAAATGTTTTTGGTTATTACTTTAAAAATACTATTGAAGAGATCTTAACCTCCACTGGAACAACCCAGTTCTTGATTGGATCATAATGGATGGTGGTCAAGCACCCTCTTCACGGATCTTTCTAACTAAAGTATTCCTTTATTGTAAACTAGATAATCACATTTTCTGCATTTTCTGGTCATCTGCTGTTGGTATTGTCGTCTTTATTGGCTGTTGAGGCAGCACAAGTCAAGAGTAATACAACTGTTCAATCCATCACTCAAAAGTGCATTAAATGTAGCAAGATTAACATTGCCGCGGTAAGCCAACAACCATGAACCACAGAGGTGCATTCTGGTCTAGCTTGGGTACAAATAACAGAAGTTTGTATCCAAGCTAGGTCTGGCGCACCAGCTCGTCCCAGAACTAAAGACCTTATAAACATCATCATTTATCTCTACCCAACAGCAGGTAGTTCCTAGACGATACTAGAGAGATTTACTATTACTTGCTTCATATTATTATTTACCGTGATAATTTTTCTGCACTACTGATTTTCATAATAAAACCCATAGTCAAGCCAGACCATGGATCCAAGACTTTTTTCAGATAATTTGTAGAAAAATAAGATTTCAATACATAGGCTTTAAGCTAAGATGGCGGTTAATTGTTACATGATCTCTTAATTCAGATTTCATGATCTTCAAGCCAAGATGGCGGTTCATATTGACATGATCTCTTGATTCAGATTTAACTATGATCTTCAAGCCAAGATGGCGGTTCATTATCACATTATCTCTTGATTCAGATTTAACTATGATCTTCAAACCAAGATGGCGGTTCATTATCACATGATCACTCTTTGAGTAGAAGATCACGCATGTTATGTTAAGGCCTCAACAATTTACAGTTTATTATTTCTGTTTATTTTCAGGTGTTTGGCTTTCTTTCGTGGATTCTTTTTACAGTCGAACTGATTCAAAATCTGATGCAATGTAGATGTGGAAAAACAAAAGTTTCTCATGTTGACGTTCAGGAATTTGAGACTGCTGAACAAATATAACCCTCATTCACTTGTAAATAATGCAAGTTTTTTTGATAGTCTTTTGTATAAATGGTACAAAAAAAGATATTCCATTAAACAAGCAGCTGGAAACCCTGATAGAATAATGAAATAAGAGAGGGATATACAAGCTACTAAAGGATGCCGACAGCATACCGACAGCATACCGACAGGATACCGACAGAATACCGACAGGATACCAACAAGATACGAAGAAGATGTGTATGTAATACGACAAGATATGAAAGATAAAAATGAAGTAAAGAGGGTGGTTTGCAGTCACTGTGCAAGACACAGGACAAAACCACGGTCAACACGAGCCTGCGTTTCTCTTGGTGAGTACGCACAACGAAACGCACTGCTCATGATTCGAGAAACAGTAGAAGTATCCAGAAGTATCCAGAACTAAAACATTTGTAAATATGGAAATATTAATGTCCATACTGCAAGAGAGTATAGTATTAAATAATTTTTTTTGCAATTCATCTCTGCTTTGTTGCGACAGTCTCGTGCCCCCCCCCCCCCTCCCCAAAAAAAATAGATTAAAACAGTAGTTTTCGTATGACCGTAAAAAGCCGGTGTCGTATACGTAACTGGCCGCGACGTTGATTCTTTTTAGAATTTTGACTGGAGGATCTTATTCTCGCGCAATGTGTTTGGTGTATCAGTTCCTTGACATTGGGGTGACCGTATCAGTTTTATTAAAACAGGGGTGCCGAACACATTTCGCTCGCTTTTTTTCTATACGTCGTGTGTGGGACCTGAAACAACCATGTTCGCCTGCAGCAAACAACCATTATCATAAGACCTACTTCCGTTTGGCAGCCGGCTGTGCTACTTTACCGCCAAACAAGTACCTCAACCAATGTACCAATGCTATCCCTTGATGTGTCGCGACCGTGTTCGTGCCGTTTTACAGTCAAGCTCTAATATCTAGGAGCAGACGGTCATTTTAATTTCTTTCTAATTTTGTCGGGTTTCACAACCTCAACAGCGCTGTCAACGGCTCAAAGCAGGAAAAAATTTGGAGTGAACAATAAAACGTGGACAGATCTGACTATTTTAGCAGATTTCATCCCTATAGATTATTATGCTTCAGCAAACACGATCCAGTTTGCTTGTCGAGAGCGAATGGGGAACGACAAAATAAGAGTCGAATAAAAGGTGACAGAAGAAACAAGTAAAATACGATCCTATTCAGATATGATAAAATCAGGTATCATTTATAGAAATTATACCATGACAGGCTGTGAAGCAAAGTGGCAAGAAAATGTCGTGCAATTTCCATGATTAAACCGGCCTTTGGGCTATTTTTCTAGTGAGTAAATATTTACCAAAATAAAAAATTTTGGTCGAGAACAAAGCGTCATAGTGTTTGCTTGTTTATATAGTAATATGTCACGTGAATTTCACCAGACATCTGGGGTTTTGCCATTCCTTTTTCACTTATATATAGTGTTTCATATATATCATAGTGTTTGATAGAACCGAACCAAGAAACCTTAAAGGTTCTCTTGGTCAGAGTTTTTTGGTCTCTTTTGGTCTCTTGCACAAACTAATTATTGGTTTATATTACTCATGGGCGTCTAATCTTGTTAATCTATAGTTTATCTATTGGCAATGCGATCCTCTCGGTGATCAGTTTTACACGTAGAAGTTCAAGATGGCTTCACATTTTTCTTGTTTTCCTGAGATCAGTTCAGGGTCTCCATTTCCCATGATGTAGCTCTGAGGAAATAAAAAAAACATTTTGCGAAGTTAGTTTGATAACAGGATGCATCTTGGTCTAGCTTCGGAAAATTAACGCCATATAAGGCATGATCGTCACTCTCGTTTCTATGGTCACCATCGTCACCATCGTTGCTATCGTCACTATCGTCACCATCGTCGCTATCGTCTCAATCGTCACATGTTTGTACCCAAGCTGGATCACAATGCACATTTCTCACTATCATAGAAAAGATATATGGAAATGGTTTACTACCTCTAGCTCTTCTAGTGACGTCAACCCTTTCTCAATCTTGACTCCAATACCGTCATCAAACGATGAATAACGTTCCTGTGATCGGAAAGAAAATGTGTAAGAAAGAGCTGAGCTTTATTTTTATCTTTTTATTTTCCTTACCTTAACAAGTGAGCTCAGTTTTCCTTCTTCGATCAACTTCACGGCTGACTTGAGACCTCGAGCAAATGCATCCATTGCCCCTAGGACCATCAACCAACACATTTATTTATTCTTCATTCGTTTGAGAACTAATTTGCCGCTACTATAATAGAGTGGAGGATTTAGCGGGGTGCACATTAGGGTGCTATTGACAGCAATAAGTAAAGGTAGGCTGTAAAACCGATTAACCTACCAATGTGAGCAATAAACATATCTTCAACATCAGTTGATTCTCGTCGTACTTTACAGTCAAAATTCAATCCGCCAGGAGCCAGTCCATTTTGTTCGATTACAGCCTGTTGTAAGAAAGAAAACGAATCCATAGCACTTTAAACTCATTAGAATATGATTGATATATATAAAACGTTTGAGATGACCACCTTCATGATGAATGTACAGTTCTTGACGTCCATTGGAAACTGGTCGGTGTCCCATCCAAGGTCAGGTGATCCAGTATTGGAATCAATAGATCCAAGCAAACCATATCTAAAGGACAATGGAAAATAACCTAATGAGCATGGCGTCCCTCAAGGATCAGTTCTTGGTCCTGACTCAAATGTCATTGTCAAATGTCGAACCTAACCAAGATCATGTTGCTTACTTGGAAGCCACGACTATGTCGTGTTCATAGCTATGACCTGCTAATGTTGTGTGGTTAGGTTCGATGTTCAGCTACAGAAGAATAGATAATAATAGAAGTATTAGTATAAATGCAAAAGAAAATCATACTGACAGAGTTCCTTTCCCTGAAACAAACTGCTCAGTGACTTAGAAATGGTTGTTTTAATACTACAACATAGCTAGAGAGCGACAGTCCCAAATTCTAAATTCGATCTATTGGCTGCTTTATCAATTGAGTTGCAAAACCTGTTAGGCATTAAGTTGTCCACCCAGATAAATGCATTTAGATTTAGATTTAGATCCCGCCCTTTAATAACTATCACTACTGAGAAGAATGGCAGAAAGATGACTCTGCTCTCGAGAAACACAAATCAATTCACCTTGAAATCGTTGCCCAAGCCATAAGTCTTCAGAAAACCAATGACAGTTTGGGCATCTAAAAGAAAAGACGTTTATTAAACACATTATCATCAACTTTAGTCTCCCTCGCAGCCGTTATTAATGTCGGTCGTCACACAACGCTCCCTCCCCACCAGGTTAGCGATTCCAACACCGTTTTCTGGTTTTCACTTCATCATGAGCCGCTTCTGATTCCGTCACAAGTGAATGAGCCACCAGATTTTATGGTACTGCAATCTCATGCCGTACGTTTTACCCTAGATAACTATGGTTCTACGCAGTCAATTTATTTGTAATTCAACAATAAAACCTTTGTGTCACCATGGTAAAGAATTCCAAGCTGAGTTGAATCGCAACTGATTAATTTATTTTTGCAAATTGATATAACATTATATTGCAGTGCAATTCTCACCATAATCGTACTGGTGTTTTGTTGGTTCTTTGGGCTTTGGTTCAATCAACAGTTGTCCAGTAAATCCAATTTTCTTCTTGTATGCTAAATCAAATAACAATGAGAAGGAAATAGATGCTGAGTTAAACCATGACATTCATGTTGACATTCATGTTATAGGCCTTAGGAGGAAAGATATGTTTGGAAGGTCAAGGAGAACACTATAAATTATAATACCTATAACCATGTGAAAGAAGTTGGCCATGTGATCCAGTTCTCGTTTAACATCTGTATTGAGCAGTGTGTGATATCCTTCTCTTCCTCCCCAGAACGCTGAAGTTAGAACATAACACAGCAAGTAACTTTCAATCTACTGGTCCTCTTATTCTGCTATTATGTTGATGATTTAAAGCTTGCAAACGTTGTTTAGGAGAAGGACCCCCACCCCTCTGGAATTTCAATTTGGTTTCATACTTAACCATAACACTGTATCTTTTCAAACATTATGGACTAGCAAGGTATTTTATTTCAAAAAGAAAGAGACCTCTGAGTGATCTAAAATACAGGTGGAGTAGGGAATGTAACCAGGTTTGAGCCCCGCTGAGCTCAGCGTCATATGTGAGTAGAGTTGTTTGTTGGTTCTCTCCTGTGTTCAAGGGTTTTTCTCTGGGTTCTCTGGTTTTCCTCCTTCCGCAAAAATCAACTCCTAAATTCCAATTGGAATAACAGTGGATGAATTAAGCTACTCTGTAGAAATGCCACTGTTAAATTCCATTTGTTTATTTTTTATTTTATGAAGTAAACAAACATAAATAGCCTCAAAGCTAAATGGATCTTTTTCTCACCAAAGTTTTCTGCTCCTAATTTCTTAGCAATTTCAAGTCCTTTTTTCACTTGTGCTGCAGCATAAGCAAAGACATGAGCATCTGGATTGGTGGCAGCTCCATTCATGTACCTGATATCATACATATATTATATTTATCTTTTCTCACTTGCAAAGAATGTGAAAACGTTTTTCCTTCTTCTGTTCAGTAACAGAGGAAGCAGAAAGTGACAATAGCACATGAATTAAATGTGAAAAGAAGCAGCACATTTTTTTGAGTGATTTCTGCACGTTATTCTGCCTCTGTGCTGTATTACTAAATAGCTCATGGAGCATGGAAAAAGCTTTTCTATTTGTTTTATTATGTAGAAGGAAAACTCCATTGAAATTTTCATGTTTTTTAGACTATCTGTATTAGTGAACATATAGCCTGCTTATTAAAAACAATTTTTTTGGTAAGCAGGCATCCTCACACTGATGGCATCAGCAACTGTGCTACGTTCACTAATACAGAACAGCACAGATATCAACCAATCAGAGTGCACATGCTATCTAACCTGTATAATAATTTGTCAATCCTCTTATTTTTACCTTGTGTGAGCAAATAAGTTAGAAGTTGCCCATAGCAACTTGACCCCTGTTTTATTCTGCAGTTCCAGAGCAAGATCTGTGATTTCATCTAAATTAGCATTTGTTTCTGCCAATGTTTCACCTTCAGGAGCAATGACCCTGGAAGTAAAATGAACTTTTAAAAACATGATTTTGATTTTTCCTATTTTGATTCAAGCATGGCGAGAAGGGCTGTCTTGCTAAGCTCCAGATTTTATCTGATTTTTCTGATGCTTTTTGTTATTTTAAATTCCCAAAAACCTACCAGAAAGCTAAATAATCATGCTATTATTACTTATGTATCTAATGGTCTCGATGTTAAACAATTTCCACCGAGAAATTGAAGATTATCGCGGAGTTGCTCCAATAAACAACAGATGCCGCCATCTTTAAAGTTCAAAGCTGGAGTGTTCATCTCTAAGGCTGGCTTTTTGGCGCTCAGTCTGGTTGTACTTGCTGGTGATGTATCCGTGAATCCCGGTCCTGATGCACTCAACGTATCTTTCCTGTCCGACACTAATTCTACAGGAACCGACTATGAATCTGATTTGGATAGTGCCTCTGTGGAATTTCCCTCCGATGATGAATTCTGCGACCCATATCCTTTCTTTGATTTGGGTCTTGGAAATAAGGGGGTTCGCTTTGGTACGTGGAATGTAAACAGACTGACTTCATCTAAATTTGAACAAATCAAGCTCTTTCTCCTTGGTAGAGATAATCGCTCGCAAGTCGATGTTCTGGCATTGAATGAGACATTCTTAAATCCTAATGTTCCTGACGCAATGTTTTCTGTACCGGGCTTTAGCACATATCGCAGGGATAGGATTGGTAAAACTGGAGGTGGCGTTATGATGTTTGTCAACAACTCACTTAATCACCGCAGAAGAACTGATTTGGAAGATTGTAACCTTGAGGTTATTTGGGTGGAAATCTGTCCCTTCAAATCAAAACGTCCTCTGCTCTTTGCTGCTGTTTATCGACCACCCTCTTATTCCCAGGATATGGATCACAAGCTAGACAAAAACATTGAATCTGCTTATTTATTAAATAAGGAAACGATTTTAATTTAAGAAACATCGCCTGATCAGACATATTCTCAGTATGAATTTTAAACAGCTCGTAGAGTCAATAACAAGACCCATAAGTGGCACCTGTCTGGATCATGTTTTCAGTAATTTTCCTGAAAGAATCAAGAAGATAATAACTTATAATTATGGAATCTCCGACCACATTCCAGTATTCTGTGTACGCATTTACAAGAACAATAGCCCAAATTATGGTCCTGGCCCACGCACTATAACCTACAGAGACATGAAAAAATTTAATGAGAATGATTTCAAGGAATCCTTAAAGGAGGTCCCTTGGGACACAGCATTTATGTTCGATGATCTTGATGATGTTTTGAGCACTTGGGAATCTTTATTTAATGGCGTTCTGAATAACTGTTGTCCTTGGCGCCGGAAACGTGTTTCAAAACCTAAACAAGCGCAATGGATGACTAAAGAAGTTATCAAGCAACTTGTGAAACGTGATTTATTGTTAAAGAAAGCCAGACGTTCCAATAATGAACAAGACTGGTCTAATTACAGAACGGCGAGAAATCATGCGTCCAACATGGTTAAATATGCTAAAGCCAAGTTCTACAAAGAGTGTTTCGAAAACAGCAAAGGTAACCCGAAGAAAATGTGGAAAACAATTAAGTCTTTGACTGGTAGTTCCAGTGAGGGAAAGCATGGTAACCATGGATCTGCGGATGACTTTAATCGCCATTTTAGTACAATCGCAGACAAATTGAGAAATTTTCTGCCTGACATACCTTTGGACACCTCGAAACTCATGAACTTTATTGCTTCCAGAAAAGACCCGGAAGAGTGTTTCTCTATTCCACCTGTTGAAAAGAGTTTCATCTATGACAACTTACTAAGCTTAAACTGTTCTAAGGCCATGGGTGTAGACAAAATAAGCGCAAAAATGTTGAAAATCGCTGCTCCTCTCATCGCTTCATCTGTATCAAAGCTTTTGAATATATCAATTGAAAAAGGGGTATTCCCCCATCGATGGAAGACTGCAAAAGTCACCCCATTATTCAAATCAGGTGATCACAATGATATGACTAACTATCGACCAATATCGGTTTTGCCAGTGTTGTCTAAATTGCTCGAGGGGCATGTTCATAACCATCTCTACGACTACCTGAACAAAAACAACCTATTGTATATTCGTCAATCTGGCTTCCGAAAACACCATGGTACTGATACTGCTCTTATCAGGATTGTTGACCAATTGCTTGGTAACCTCGACAACAATCGTGTTAATGGTCTTGTTCTTATTGATTACTGCAAGGCTTTTGACATGGTTGATCATCAGATCTTAATGACAAAGCTATCTGCTTACGGCCTGGCTGAAACCTCAAGAACTTGGTTTGAGTCCTACTTGTCAGAGCGTCGACAGTACGTTACTGTGAATGGTTTGGACTCAGACCTCCAAAATATCCACCATGGAGTTCCTCAGGGCAGTCTTCTGGGCCCTCTTTTGTTTCTCGTTTTCATCAATGATCTCCCATTGAATATTCAATCGTCCGATGTTCATGTTGATCTTTATGCAGATGATACAAGTATTTCGTACGCTTCTGATGTAGAGAGCTTGGCTTCCATGCGTAACAAGTTGGGTAGTGCTTGGAAAGATGTAGAGAACTGGGCTAGTGCTAACAAGCTTCCTCTCAATGAAACAAAGACAAAGTCCATGCTGATTACTGGCAAGCGTTTATCTACTAAAGTTAGTACCGAGGATAAACAGCTGAATATTGGTACTTCTCATAATAAAACACTGGAACAAGTAGAGTGTTCACGAGTGCTTGGTCTCGAATTGGACACTCAACTGTCATTTGATAATCACGTCAAATATCTTAGCAAAAAAGTTTCTCAAAGATTAGGAGTTTTGAATAAGATTAAATCGTGTTTGCCATTGCAACAAAGAATTTTATACTATAATAGTATGATTAGACCTATTTTAAATTATGCTAGTGTCATTTGGCATATGTGTAGTAAAGATAATCTGAATAATATTATGCGTCTGCAGAAGAGAGCAGCCAGAATAATTCTAGATGCTGAACCTAATTCGGCGTCTGTCACATTGTTCAATAAATTACGTTGGTTGCCTTTTTACATCGAGGCTAGAATAGCCAAATGTTTGATTCTTTTCAAGCGTACCCAGCTTAGAGTTCCACAATATCTATTAGATTCATTAGTTTTAAATTCTGATGTTCACTCAAGAACTACTCGTTATTCTAAATGTAATTTTGTTTGCCCAAAGTTCAATCGTGTAACAGAGGGTGGGAGGTCATTTGCAGTATCGGCCATTCAAGTTTGGAACACTCTTCCCGTTGAAATTAAGTCTAAACCTAGTGTTAATAGTTTTAAGTCAGCCCTTCAGGATTACTATTTTAAGGAACAGAAATCTATAAATCATTTTAGCCCTTATTGAATTATATTATTTGTAATATATTTACGCCTGATTGCCAGTTTTACAGTTTACAGTTTTATAGTTTATGTTTCATAGTTTTGAAATTTTATAGTTTTTTTAGTTTTATAGATTTATAGTTTTTTATATTGTATGTAGTTTAATATTTAAGGTGAGGGCCACAAGTTTATAAGTGTCATCACTTTTTAGTGTTTACCCTCTTTAAATAAAGTCTATCTATCTATCTATCTATCTATCTATCTATCTATCTATCTATCTATCTATCTATCTATCTATCTATCTATCTATCTATCTATCTATCTATCTATCTATCTATCTATCTATCTATCTATCTATCTATCTATCTATCTATCTATCTATCTATCTATCTATCTATCTATCTATCTATCTATCTATCTATCTATCTATCTATCTATCTATCTATCTATCTATCTATCTATCTATCTATCTATCTATCTATCTATCTATCTATCTATCTATCTATCTATCTATCTATCTATCTCTATTTAGATTCCAAGATTCCATCTGCACACAAATTTTGACTAAAAATTTAAATTTCTTTAAACGTAAATGCTACCTGTCATGAAATGTCCAGTATGGAACCCCTAGCTTACTGAAGAATTCAAAAGCTACTCTCAGCCTCCTTTTAGCATTTTCGATGCTGTTGGTTCCATCCTCCCATGGACGAGTTAGAGTAGGGAAACCAAATGGATCTGCACCTAAGACATTACATGATATTACAGAAAAGTTTTATTTTCACACAACTTGTGCAGAAAAATTTTCTTCAAAAAAATTCCTCATCCTATAACTTACAGACACTACTGGCTGAGAACCTGTGAAAATCCTGTGAAAAACCTGTGCAAAATACTGTATTGTGTAATCTATATTTCTGAAGTTTCACAGGTTTTTCATAGGTTTTCGGTCAGTAGTGAGAGCCATAAATCATATGAACATACTAATAACAATGTCTCCTATTGTCGTATGTCTTTTTCTAGGAAGAGTTTTGACAACTGTATATCACATGTGTGATACTCTGTAGTTGCTCCAACTTAACTATGATGACCAACCTGTTCCTCTAAATGTGTGCCAATAACAGACTGAAAACCTCAGCCATTCCTCCATAGTCTTTCCTTTGATAACCTAGGAAATGAAACATATGGAAATGTTAAATAATTAATTAATAAATTATAAATACTAATGTTCGCGATTTATTATGATTTATTATTCATATGATTTTATACTAAATTCCAAGTATTAAGAGTGTGAAAATTCTACATTTATCTCTTCTACATTCATCTCTATGCATAGATTCTAGGGCTCGTACACGTACACAAACAATCGTGAAGTCATTTGATGGCTTATTTTTGTTGTGTTTTTTAGTCTACAGATCAACTGAACAATACGTACTTCCTTGGCATTGTAATGCTTAAAGCACAACACATCTGTTGCACCAGCGTCTGGTTTGAACTCAATTTTAGGTATACCTAACGAGGAAAAAGTTTTAACAAATCCCTTATATCACATGATTATATCAGCAGGACATCATATGGTATACTGTACAATGTCTGTCGTACAGTCTGAAATCATAGATCTTGCCTTTAAAATAATCCACGTCTGTGGGTTCACTGCTTACTATCTTTGCTTTCTTGGTAGACGGTGCAAATGAAGACATAGTGATAGTGTAGAAAATTAAAAAAGAAACAGAGAACGAAAATCCCAAACAAAGCGAGCAGTGTCAGGTACAGATATTCGATACCAAAACACGATTTGCACAGGCGTTCCTCGACTATACTTGCGCCTGCAAACTTACGACTTAGAGTTTAACGTGAGTTTATTATTATCTATCCGCAATTTGGACATTTTAAGATCTATACTTGATCAAATGATAGTCGTAGTATCTTATGTTACGATATTTTCTGTAATCATTGTCCATTTTTTTGTCATATTCATTGTTCTACTGTGGTGTTCCACCAGGCTCGAGCTTTGTGCCCCCAACATGCAGAAGCTGATGTTATAAGATTTTTGGTTGGTTCACAGTCACTCAGGTTTGAAAATCAGGTAATATCATTTCCTATTACAACATAACAGGACCCATCAGGATGCATGGAATATCAACAATTAGTTATACTTTTTCTCTACAGGTCCACTTGATAGATTTTGATGATGAAAGTAACATTATTAATAAAAATGTCTTTCTACATTCAGTAGGAGAAATATGGTAAGCCTCTACTGTAATATTAGGTAAAAGAACAAGACAGGTTGAACTGTACCTTCTCTATTATCAAAAATATTGGTTCCTGTGTAACTGTGTAGGGAGGATATTTGAGGATGTCATCTCGGCACCTTCCCTTGTTTTCGACTAGAACGTCAAGGTGTTTTAGATTTGTTTTATTTTCTTCTGGCTGAAACTGATGGAGTTTCTGAAGAAACATATATTGTATACTTTAATTTGTTAGTGTGTTCTGGACCTCCTTCACTTTAGGACTCTCTACCCCAGTAAACTTCCAAGCTTTCAGTCTCTTTAATGTACCTCATGATTTCTTTCATCATGTGTGATTATTTATTAAGCATATCATTACTTTTTCTTACATGTTCATTCTTTCTTAAGGTCAATAAATTCAAATAAAGTCCAGTTGACAAGAATATTCTCTCAACATGTAAAAAACAAAGGTAAAAAAAGAACAAAAAAAAACAGTAACAAAAAATAAGTTTCAAATTAGTTTATGGCTTTTCTCATAAATAATACATCTTAGCAGCCTGACTGATATTTTGCATTCCATTCACTTTCCAGTAAGTGATAACAAGGCTGAAATCAAGGCAGGAATCTGGAGGAATCCACCAGTTGACGAGACGGAGCCACCACCCCCTGACTCCCCAGGGAGGCTACACCAGACCACTGCAGCTTGTATGTGAACTGGATAATAAAAACGAAAATATGAAAAGGTTAGTAGAAATTAATGGACTGTTTAGTTTCGGTTTTTAGCCTTATGATTTCTCTATTTACAAGATGTTAAAAGTTAAAAAGATGTTAAAAGTTCTTAAGGTAGAATCACTGCAGAAATTATACAAGATATGCTCCATGTACTTAAGGTGTCACCTTATATGCAACTTAGACGTAACACAAATAAGGAATAGGAGGAGTTGAAATAAGATTTTGATGCTTAATTATTATGCTAACTTTTCATTGATCATTGATCATTTTAGCGTGTTGTGGAATCCTTCTGGTAATGGTTCTCAAGTCATCTCTGTATCAGAACAACATTTTAAACCTTTGGGATATAAATACTTCCACTGCTATTCTAGAAGTAAGTAATACCATGGCTGCTTCATCAAGGAGTTAAAACATTTTACCCAATGCATTACTTCTTTCTTCCAGTCTGTTGATTCTGCCAACCTTGTTGGTAAAGGTCAACCCAAGTTCACTACAGGAAGATGGAATCCACACCATGGTAGATCACAGTTAGCAACAACCAATGACACAACCATATGAGGCTGGGACTCAAGAACACTAAGGTTGCACTTCAAGTTATTTATTCACAGCTTTTACATTTAGCATCAATTTTGACAGCGATTTTGGTACATGATTTGATTTGAAGTTGTAGTTTATTGCAATTTTAAGCCACCAATACATATTACACGGTTTGAAAGGCATAAATGATTTATTCTGCATATATTTTGCAACTATAAGACGTATTTTCTCCCAACTTAAGCCATCAATCTAAACCTGTATGGGCAGCTTAAAAGCACAATTACCTCCAATTATTTAGTCACCTTCAATTTCTATTTCATTTCAAATAAGAATTTAAGTTTTTATTACTAGTCTATTCATTCAGACCTAGAGAGTGTATGCGTATATTAATTTTAGTGTTAATTCTGTGCACCATCATAATTTAGTTCATTAGCTGATCTTTTCTACCTATAGACAAGTGTACATGATAGAGAATGCTCATGGTCAACTAGTAAGAGATATAGACTTCAACCCTAACAAGCAGTATTACATGGTCAGTTGTGGCGATGATTGTAAGATTAAATTTTGGGACACCCGAAAGATTGATGAACCACTGATGGTTGTCTCTGAACACTCTCACTGGTACGTAAAAGTAGCTTTAAAATAAAGTTTGTATTGCTTGGTATCAATCAGCTGAATTATTCTCACTACCAGCCTTCAGTGAAGGGCAAACATTGCCTGTCATGTGACATCAACCAGAGAGTATTCTATACCATTGCTTCACATCAATCAGTTGAATCTTATTACCAATGAAAGGGAACCACTCCATCATGCATGTACATCTGTATTGAAAATTTGCATTCTGCTGATAAAAACTGCACAAGACTGAATATGATTTATATTGATTACAACCTATCACAGTCTGAAGGATGATCCTTAGAACGGCTTTGATCATTGGAAGGCAAAGTGAACCTGGAGAGACTTCATATACGAAAAGAGAAAAATTCCCAGAAAAAAAAACCAAAATACTGTCTGCACTCAATCAATCAATCAATCAAGGTTCTCTTGGTCAGATTCTTTGGTCTCTTTTGGTCTCTTGCACAAACTAATTATTGGTTTATATTACCCATGGAGCGTCTAATCTTGTTAATCTATAGTTTATCTATTGGCAATGCGATCCTCTCGGTGATCAGTTTTACACGTAGAAGTTCAAGATGGCTTCACATTTTTCTTGTTTTCCTGAGATCAGTTCAGGGTCTCCATTTCCCATGATGTAGCTCTGAGGAAATAAAAAAAAATTTTTTGCGAAGTTAGTTTGATAACAGGATGCATCTTGGTCTAGCTTCGGAAAATTAACGCCATATGAGGCATGATCGTCACTCTCGTTGCTATGGTCACCATCGTCACCATCGTTGCTATCGTCACCGTCGTCGCTATCTTCTCAATCGTCACATGTTTGTACCCAAGCTGGAACACAATGCACCTTTCTCACTATCATAGAAAAGATATATGGAAATGGTTTACTACCTCTAGCTCTTCTAGTGACGTCAACCTCTTTCTCAATCTTGACTCCAATACCGTCATCAAACGATGAATAACGTTCCTGTGATCGGAAAGAAAATGTGTAAAGAAGAGCTGAGCTCTATTTTTATCTTTTTATTTTCCTTACCTTAACAAGTGAGCTCAGTTTTCCTTCTTCGATCAACTTCACGGCTGACTTGAGACCTCGAGCAAATGCATCCATTGCCCCTAGGACCATCAACCAACACATTTATTTATTCTTCATTCGTTTGAGAACTAATTTGCCGCTACTATAATAGAGTGGAGGATTTAGCGGGGTGCACATTAGGGTGCTATTGACAGCAATAAGTAAAGGTAGGGCGTAGAACCGATTAACCTACCTACGTGAGCAATAAACATATCTTCAACATCAGTTGATTCTCGTCGTACTTTACAGTCAAAATTCAATCCGCCAGGAGCCAGTCCATTTTGTTCGATTACAGCCTGTTGTAAGAAAGAAAATGAATCCATAGCACTTTATACTCATTAGAATATGAATGATATATATAAAACGTTTGAGATGACCACCTTCATGACGAATGTACAGTTCTTGACGTCCATTGGAAACTGGTCGGTGTCCCATCCAAGGTCAGGTGATCCAGTATTGGAATCAATAGATCCAAGCAAACCATATCTAAAGGACAATGGAAAATAACCTAATGAGCATTGCGTCCCTCAAGGATCAGTTCTTGGTCCTGACTCAAATGTCACTGTCAAATGTCGAACCTAACCAAGATCATGTTGCTTACTTGGAAGCCACGACTATGTCGTGTTCATAGCTATGACCTGCTAATGTTGTGTGGTTAGGCTCGATGTTCAGCTGCAGAAGAATAGATAATAATAGAAGTATTAGTATAAATGCAAAAGAAAATCATACTTACAGAGTTCCTTTCCCTGAAACAAACTGCTCAGTGACTTAGAAATGGTTGTTTTAATACTACAACATATCTAGAGAGCGACAGTCTGTTAGGCATTAAGTTGTCCACCCAGATAAATGCATTTAGATTTAGAGGATCCCCCCTTTATTAACTATCACTACTGAGGAGAATGGCAGAAAGATGACTCCGCTCTCGAGAGACACAAATCAATTCACCTTGAAATCGTTGCCCAAGCCATAAGTCTTCAGAAAACCAATGACAGTTTGGGCATCTAAAGAAAAGACGTTTATTAATCACATCATCATCAACTTTAGTCTCCCTCGCAGCCGTTTTTAGTGTCGGTCGTCACACAACGCTCCCTCCCCACTAGGTTAGTGGGGAGGGAGCGTTGCGTGATGACCAACACTAAAAACGGCTGCGAGGGAGACTACATCAACTTAAGATAGCCATTCAAATGAACCTATCATAGAACATAAGACTGCTACTCATACAATCTGTATATGGTCAAGCTTAAAAGTCTTGTTTTCACAAGCGACGAACTTGCGCTGACGAAGTGAAAACCAGAAAGCAGAGCCAGAATGGGAGTGGAAACAGTTCAAATTGCGTGAAATTAAAAGTGAAAACCACTCTTCATAAGCGAAAGCACAAGCCAACCAAAAGAAAACCTTCCCATCTCACGCGATTCCGCTTCTGATACGCTTCCTGCTCCGATTCCAACACCGTTTTCTGGTTTTCACTTCATCATGAGCCGCTTCTGATTCCGTCACAAGTGAATGAGCCATCAGGTTTTATGGTACTGCAATCTCATGCCGTACGTTTTACCCTAGATAACTATGGTTCTACGCAGTCAATTTATTTGTAATTCAACAAAAAAACCTTTGTGTCACCATGGTAAAGAATTCCAAGCTGAGTTGAATCGCAACTGATTAATTTATTTTTGCAAATTGATATGACATTATATTGCAGTGCAATTCTCACCATAATCGTACTGGTGTTTTGTTGGTTCTTTGGGCTTTGGTTCAATCAACAGTTGTCCAGTAAATCCAATTTTCTTCTTGTATGCTAAATCAAATAACAATGAGAAGGAAATAGATGCTGAGTTAAACCATGACATTCATGTTGACATTCATGTTATAGGCCTTAGGAGGAAAGATATGTTTGGAAGGTCAAGGAGAACACTATAAATTATAATACCTATAACCATGTGAAAGAAGTTGGCCATGTGATCCAGTTCTCGTTTAACATCTGTATTGAGCAGTGTGTGATATCCTTCTCTTCCTCCCCAGAACACTGAAGTTAGAACATAACACAGCAAGTAACTTTCAATCTACTGGTCCTCTTATTCTGCTATTATGTTGATGATTTAAAGCTTGCAAACGTTGTTTAGGAGAAGGACCCCCACCCCTCTGGAATTTCAATTTGGTTTGATACTTAACCATATCACTGTATCTTTTCAAACATTATGGACTAGCAAGGTATTTTATTTCAAAAAGAAAGAGACCTCTGAGTGATCTAAAATACAGGTGGAGTAGGGAATGTAACCAGGTTTGAGCCCCGCTGAGCTCAGCGTCATATGTGAGTAGAGTTGTTTGTTGGTTCTCTCCTGTGTTCAAGGGTTTTTCTCTGGGTTCTCTAGTTTTCCTCCTTCCGCAAAAATCAACTCCTAAATTCCAATTGGAATAACAGTGGATGAATTAAGCTAATCTGTAGAAATGCCACTGTTAAATTCCATTTGTTTATTTTTTATTTTATGAAGTAAACAAACATAAATAGCCTCAAAGCTAAATGGATCTTTTTCTCACCAAAGTTTTCTGCTCCTAATTTCTTAGCAATTTCAAGTCCTTTTTTCACTTGTGCTGCAGCATAAGCAAAGACATGAGCATCTGGATTGGTGGCAGCTCCATTCATGTACCTGATATCATACATATATTATATATATCTTTTCTCACTTGCAAAGAATGTGAAAAAGTTTTTCCTTCTTCTGTTCAGTAACAGAGGAAGCAGAAAGTGACAATAGCACATGAATTAAGTGTGAAAAGAAGCAGCACATTTTTTGAGTGATTTCTGCACGTTATTCTGCCTCTGTGCTGTATTACTGAATTGCTCAGGGAGCATGGAAAAAGCTTTTCTATTTGTTTTATTATGTAGAAGGAAAACTCCATTGAAATTTTCATGTTTTTTAGACTATCTGTATTAGTGAACATATAGCCTGCTTATTAAAAAATATTTTTTTAATAAGCAAGCCTCCTCACACTGATGGCATCAGCAACTGTGCTACGTTCACTAATACAGAACAGCACAGATATCAACCAATCAGAGTGCACATACTATCTAACCTGTATAATAATTTGTCAATCCTCTTATTTTTACCTTGTGTGAGCAAATAAGTTACAAGTTGCCCATAGCAATTTGACCCCTGTTTTATGCTGCAGTTCCAGAGCAAGATCTGTGATTTCATCTAAATTAGCATTTGTTTCTGCCAATGTTTCACCTTCAGGAGCAATGTCCCTGGAAGTAAAATGAACTTTTAAAAACATTTAGATTCCAAGATTCCATCTGCACACAAATTTTGACTAAAAATTTAAATTTATTTAAACGTAAATACTACCTGTCATGAAATGTCCAGTATGGAACCCCTAGCTTACTGAAGAATTCAAAAGCTACTCTCAGCCTCCTTTTAGCATTTTCGATGCTGTTGGTTCCATCCTCCCATGGACGAGTTAGAGTAGGGAAACCAAATGGATCTGCACCTAAGACATTACATGATATTACAGAAAAGTTATATTTTCACACAACTTGTGCAGAAAAATTTTCTTCAAAAAAATTCCTCATCCTATAACTTACAGACACTACTGGCTGAGAACCTGTGAAAATCCTGTGAAAAACCTGTGCAAAATACTGTATTGTGTAAATCTATATTTCTGAAGTTTCACAGGTTTTTCATAGGTTTTCGGTCAGTAGTGAGAGCCATAAATCATATGAACATACTAATAACAATGTCTCCTATTGTCGTATGTCTTTTTCTACAAAGAGTTTTGACAACTGTATACAGTATCACATGTGCGATACTCTGTAGTTGCTCCAACTTAACTATGACCAACCTGTTCCTCTAAATGTGTGCCAATAACAGACTGAAAACCTCAGCCATTCCTCCATAGTCTTTCCTTTGATAACCTAGGAAATGAAACATATGGAAATGTTAAATAATTAATTAATAAATTATAAATACTAATGTTCGCGATTTATTATGATTTATTATTCATATGATTTTATACTAGATTCCAAGTATTAAGAGTGAGAAAATTCTACATTTATCTCTTATACATTCATCTCTATGCATAGATACTAGGGCTCGTACACGTACACAAACAATCGTGAAGTCATTTGATGGCTTATTTTTGTTGTGTTTTTTCGTCTACAGATCAACTGAACAATACGTACTTCCTTGGCATTGTAATGCTTGAAGCACAACACATCTGTTGCACCAGCGTCTGGTTTGAACTCAATCTTAGGTATACCTAACGAGGAAAAAGTTTTAACAAATCCCTTATATCACATGATTATATCAGCAGGACATCATATGGTATACTGTACAATGTCTGTCGTACAGTCTGAAATCATCGATCTTGCCTTTAAAATAATCCACGTCTGTGGGTTCACTGCTTACTATCTTTGCTTTCTTGGTAGACGGTGCAAATGAAGACATAGTGATAGTGTAGAAAATTAAAAAAGAAACAGAGAACGAAAATTCCAAACAAAGCGAGCAGTGGCAGGTACAGATATTCGATACCAAAACACGATTTGCACAGGCGTTCCTCGACTATACTTGCGCCTTCAAACTTACCAGCGGATGTACGAAGCAATTCAAAATGGAGGACGATTCTCCTGTGATTTACGGCTTAGAGTTTAACGTGAGTTTATTAATTATCTATCCGCAATTTGGACATTTTAAGATCTATACTTGATCAAATGATAGTCGTAGTATCTTATGTTACGATATTTTCTGTAATCATTGTCCATTTTTTTGTCATATTCATTGTTCTACTGTGGTGTTCCACCAGGCTCGAGCTTTGTGCCCCCAACATGCAGAAGCTGATGTTAAAAGATTTTTGGTTGGTTCACAGTCACTCAGGTTTGAAAATCAGGTAATATCATTTCCTATTACAACATAACAGGACCCATCAGGATGCATGGAATATCAACAATTAGTTATACTTTTTCTCTACAGGTCCACTTGATAGATTTTGATGATGAAAGTAACATTATTAATAAAAATGTCTTTCTACATTCAGTAGGAGAAATATGGTAAGCCTCTACTGTAATATTAGGTAAAAGAACAAGACAGGTTGAACTGTACCTTCTCTATTATCAAAAATATTGGTTCCTGTGTAACTGTGTAGGGAGGATATTTGAGGATGTCATCTCGGCACCTTCCCTTGTTTTCGACTAGAACGTCAAGGTGTTTTAGATTTGTTTTATTTTCTTCTGGCTGAAACTGATGGAGTTTCTGAAGAAACATATATTGTATACTTTAATTTGTTAGTGTGTTCTGGACCTCCTTCACTTTAGGACTCTCTACCCCAGTAAACTTCCAAGCTTTTCAGTCTCTTTAATGTACCTCATGATTTCTTTCATCATGTGTGATTATTTATTAAGCATATCATTACTTTTCTTACATGTTCATTCTTTCTTAAGGTCAATAAATTCAAATAAAGTCCAGTTGACAAGAATATTCTCTCAACATGTAAAAAACAAAGGTAAAAAAAGAACAAAAAAAAACAGTAACAAAAAAATAAGTTTCAAATTAGTTTATGGCTTTTCTCATAAATAATACATCTTAGCAGCCTGACTGATATTTTGCATTCCATTCACTTTCCAGTAAGTGATAACAAGGCTGAAATCAAGGCAGGAATCTGGAGGAATCCACCAGTTGACGAGACGGAGCCACCACCCCCTGACTCCCCAGGGAGGCTACACCAGACCACTGCAGCTTGTATGTGAACTGGATAATAAAAACGAAAATATGAAAAGGTTAGTAGAAATTAATGGACTGTTTAGTTCGGTTTTTAGCCTTATGATTTCTCTATTTACAAGATGTTAAAAGTTAAAAAGATGTTAAAAGTTCTTAAGGTAGAATCACTGCAGAAATTATACAAGATATGCTCCATGTACTTAAGGTGTCACCTTATATGCAACTTAGACGTAACACAAATAAGGAATAGGAGGAGTTGAAATAAGATTTTGATGCTTAATTATTATGCTAACTTTTCATTGATCATTGATCATTTTAGCGTGTTGTGGAATCCTTCTGGTAATGGTTCTCAAGTCATCTCTGTATCAGAACAACATTTAAACCTTTGGGATATAAATACTTCCACTGCTATTCTAGAAGTAAGTAATACCATGGCTGCTTCATCAAGGAGTTAAAACATTTTACCCAATGCATTACTTCTTTCTTCCAGTCTGTTGATTCTGCCAACCTTGTTGGTAAAGGTCAACCCAAGTTCACTACAGGAAGATGGAATCCACACCATGGTAGATCACAGTTAGCAACAACCAATGACACAACAATATGAGGCTGGGACTCTAAGGTTGCACTTCAAGTTATTTATTCACAGCTTTTACATTTAGCATCAATTTTGACAGTGATTTTGGTATATGATTTGATTTGAAGTTGTAGTTTATTGCAATTTTAAGCCACCAATACATATTACACGGTTCGAAAGGCATAAATGATTTATTCTGCATATATTTTGCAACTATAAGACGTATTTTCTCCCAACTTAAGCCATCAATCTAAACCTGTATGGGCAGCTTAAAAGCACAATTACCTCCAATTATTTAGTCACCTTCAATTTCTATTTCATTTCAAATAAGAATTTAAGTTTTTATTACTAGTCTATTCATTCAGACCTAGAGAGTGTATGCGTATATTAATTTTAGTGTTAATTCTGTGCACCATCATAATTTAGTTCATTAGCTGATCTTTTCTACCTATAGACAAGTGTACATGATAGAGAATGCTCATGGTCAACTAGTAAGAGATATAGACTTCAACCCTAACAAGCAGTATTACATGGTCAGTTGTGGCGATGATTGTAAGATTAAATTTTGGGACACCCGAAAGATTGATGAACCACTGATGGTTGTCTCTGAACACTCTCACTGGTACGTAAAAGTAGCTTTAAAATAAAGTTTGTATTGCTTGGTATCAATCAGCTGAATTATTCTCACTACCAGCCTTCAGTGAAGGGCAAACATTGCCTGTCATGTGACATCAACCAGAGAGTATTCTATACCATTGCTTCACATCAATCAGTTGAATCTTATTACCAATGAAAGGGAACCACTCCATCATGCATGTACATCTGTATTGAAAATTTGCATTCTGCTGATAAAAACTGCACAAGACTGAATATGATTTATATTGATTACAACCTATCACAGTCTGAAGGATGATCCTTAGAACGGCTTTGATCATTGGAAGGCAAAGTGAACCTGGAGAGACTTCATATACAAGATTATTCTAGAAAGAGAAAAATTCCCAGAAAAAAAAACAAAATACTGTCTGCACTCAATCAATCAATCAATCAATCAAGGTTCTCTTGGTCAGATTCTTTTGGTCTCTTGCACAAACTAATTATTGGTTTATATTACCCATGGGCGTCTAATCTTGTTAATCTATAGTTTATCTATTGGCAATGCGATCCTCTCGGTGATCAGTTTCACACATAGAAGTTCAAGATGGCTTCACATTTTTCTTGTTTTCCTGAGATCAGTTCAGGGTCTCCATTTCCCATGATGTAGCTCTGAGGAAATAAAAAAAAAACATTTTGCGAAGTTAGTTTGATAACAGGATGCATCTTGGTCTAGCTTCGGAAAATTAACGCCATATGAGGCATGATCGTCACTCTCGTTGCTATGGTCACCATCGTCACCATCGTTGCTATCGTCACCATCATCGCTATCGTCTCAATCGTCACATGTTTGTACCCAAGCTGGATCACAATGCACCTTTCTCACTATCATAGAAAAGATATATGGAAATGGTTTACTACCTCTAGCTCTTCTAGTGACGTCAACCCTTTCTCAATCTTGACTCCAATACCGTCATCAAACGATGAATAACGTTCCTGTGATCGGAAAGAAAATGTGTTAAGGAAGAGCTGAGCTTTATTTTTATCTTTTTATTTTCCTTACCTTAACGAGTGAGCTCAGTTTTCCTTCTTCGATCAACTTCACGGCTGACTTGAGACCTCGAGCAAATGCATCCATTGCCCCTAGGACCATCAACCAACACATTTATTTATTCTTCATTCGTTTGAGAACTAATTTACCGCTACTATGATATAGTGGAGGATTTAGCGGGGTGCACATTAGGGTGCTATTGACAGCAATAAGTAAAGGTAGGCTGTTGAGCCAATTAACCTACCAATGTGAGCAATAAACATATCTTCAACATCAGTTGATTCTCGTCGTACTTTACAGTCAAAATTCAATCCGCCAGGAGCCAGTCCATTTTGTTCGATTACAGCCTGTTGTAAGAAAGAAAACGAATCCATAGCACTTTAAACTCATTAGAATATGATTGATATATATAAAACGTTTGAGATGACCACCTTCATGATGAATGTACAGTTCTTGACGTCCATTGGAAACTGGTCGGTGTCCCATCCAAGGTCAGGTGATCCAGTATTGGAATCAATAGATCCAAGCAAACCATATCTAAAGGACAATGGAAAATAACCTAATGAGCATGGCGTCCCTCAAGGATCAGTTCTTGGTCCTGACTCAAATGTCATTGTCAAATGTCGAACCTAACCAAGATCATGTTGCTTACTTGGAAGCCACGACTATGTCGTGTTCATAGCTATGACCTGCTAATGTTGTGTGGTTAGGTTCGATGTTCAGCTACAGAAGAATAGATAATAATAGAAGTATTAGTATAAATGCAAAAGAAAATCATACTGACAGAGTTCCTTTCCCTGAAACAAACTGCTCAGTGACTTAGAAATGGTTGTTTTAATACTACAACATATCTAGAGAGCGACAGTCTCGACCTATTGGCTACCTTATCAAAAGTTGCAAAACCTGTTAGGCATTAAGTTGTCCACCCAGATAAATGCATTTAGATTTAGATTTAGAGGATCCCCCCTTTATTAACTATCACTACTGAGAAGAATGGCAGAAAGATGACTCCGCTCTCGAGAGACACAAATCAATTCACCTTGAAATCGTTGCCCAAGCCATAAGTCTTCAGAAAACCAATGACAGTTTGGGCATCTAAAAGAAAAGACGTTTATTAATCACATCATCATCAACTTTAGTCTCCCTCGCAGCCATTTTTAGTGTCGGTCGTCACACAACGCTCCCTCCCCACTAGGCTGCGAGGGAGACTACATCAACTTAAGATAGCCATTCAAATGAACCTATCATAGAACATAAGATTGCTACTCATCCAATCCGTATATGGTCAAGCTTAAGCCTTGTTTTCACAAGCGACGAACTTGCGCTGACGAAGTGAAAACCAGAAAGCAGAGCCAGAATGGGAGTGGAAACAGTTCAAATTGCGTGAAATTAAAAGTGAAAACCACTCTTCATAAGCGTAAGCACAAGCCAACCAAAAGAAAACCTTCCCATCTCACGCGATTCCGCTTCTGATACGCTTCCGGCTCCGATTCCAACACCGTTTTCTGGTTTTCACTTCATCATGAGCCGCTTCTGATTCCGTCACAAGTAAATGAGCCATCAGGTTTTATGGTACTGCAATCTCATGCCGTACGTTTTACCCTAGATAACTATGGTTCTACGCAGTCAATTTATTTGTAATTCAACAATAAAACCTTTGTGTCACCATGGTAAAGAATTCCAAGCTGAGTTGAATCACAACTGATTAATTTATTTTTGCAAATTGATATAACATTATATCCCATTGCAATTCTCACCATAATCGTACTGGTGCTTTGTTGGTTCTTTGGGCTTTGGTTCAATCAACAGTTGTCCAGTAAATCCAATTTTCTTCTTGTATGCTAAATCAAATAACAATGAAAAGGAAATAGATGCTGAGTTAAACCATGACATTCATGTTATAGGCCTTAGGAGGAAAGATATGTTTGGAAGGTCAAGGAGAACACTATATAATACCTATCACCATGTGAAAGAAGTTGGCCATGTGATCCAGTTCTCGTTTAACATCTGTATTGAGCAGTGTGTGATATCCTTCTCTTCCTCCCCAGAACACTGAATTTAGAACATAACACAGCAAGTAACTTTCAATTTACTGGTCCTCTTATTCTGCTATTATGTTGATGATTTAAAGCTTGCAAACGTTGTTTAGGAGAGGGAACCCACACCCCTCTGGAATTTCAATTTGGTTTGATACTTAACCATATCACTGTATCTTTTCAAACATTATGGACTAGCAAGGTATTTTATTTCAAATAGAAAGAGACCTCAGTGATCTAAAGTACAGGTGGAGTAGGGAATGTACCCAGGTTTGAGCCCCGCTGAGCTCAGCGTCATATGTGAGTAGAGTTGTTTGTTGGTTCTCTCCTGTGTTCAAGGGTTTTTCTCTGGGTTCTCTGGTTTTCCTCCCTCCGCAAAAATCAACTCCTAAATTCCAATTGGAATAACAGTGGATGAATTAAGCTATTCTGTAGAAATGCCACTGTTAAATTCCATTTGTTTATTTTATATTTTATGAAGTAAACAAACATAAATAGCCTCAAAGCTAAATGGATCTTTTTCTCACCAAAGTTTTCTGCTCCTAATTTCTTAGCAATTTCAAGTCCTTTTTTCACTTGTGCTGCAGCATAAGCAAAAACATGAGCATCTGGATTGGTGGCAGCTCCATTCATGTACCTGATATCATACATATATTATATATATATCTTTTCTCACTTGCAAAGAATGTGAAAAAGTTTTTCCTTCTTCTGTTCAGTAACAGAGGAAGCAGAAAGTGACAATAGCACATGAATTAAATTTGAAAAGAAGCAGCACATTTTTTTGAGTGATTTCTGCACTTAATTCTGCCTCTGTAATTACTGAATAGCTCACAGAGCATGGAAAAAGCTTTTCTATTTGTTTTATTATGTAGAAGGAAAACTCCATTGAAAGTTTCATGTTTTTTAGACTATTTGTATTAGTGAACATATAGCCTGCTTATTAAAAAATATTTTTTTAATAAGCAAGTATCCTCACACTGATGGCATCAGCAACTGTGCTACGTTCACTAATACAGAACAGCACAGATATCAACCAATCAGAGTGCACATACTATCTAAGCTGTATAATAATTTGTCAATCCTCTTATTTTTACCTTGTGTGAGCAAATAAGTTAGAAGTTGCCCATAGCAACTTGACCCCTGTTTTATTCTGCAGTTCCAGAGCAAGATCTGTGATTTCATCTAAATTAGCATTTGTTTCTGCCAATGTTTCACCTTCAGGAGCAATGTCCCTTGAAGTAAAATGAACTTTTAAAAACATTTAGATTCCAAGATTCCATCTGCACACAAATTTTGACTAAAAATTTAAATTTCTTTAAACGTAAATACTACCTGTCATGAAATGTCCAGTATGGAACCCCTAGCTTACTGAAGAATTCAAAAGCTACTCTCAGCCTCCTTTTAGCATTTTCGATGCTGTTGGTTCCATCCTCCCATGGACGAGTTAGAGTAGGGAAACCAAATGGATCTGCACCTAAGACATTACATGATATTACAGAAAAGTTTTATTTTCACACAACTTGTGCAGAAAAATTTTCTTCAAAAAATTCCTCATCCTATAACTTACAGACACTACTGGCTGGGAACCTGTGAAAATCCTGTGAAAAACCTGTGGAAAATACTGTATTGTGTAAATCTATATTTCTGCAGTTACACAGGTTTTTCATAGGTTTTCGGTCAGTAGTGAGAGCCATAAATCATATGAACATACTAATAACAATGTCTCCTATTGTCGTATGTCTTTTTCTAGGAAGAGTTTTGACAACTGTATATCACATGTGTGATACTCTGTAGTTGCTCCAACTTAACTATGACCAACCTGTTCCTCTAAATGTGTGCCAATAACAGACTGAAAACCTCAGCCATTCCTCCATAGTCTTTCCATTGATAACCTAGGAAATGAAACATATGGAAATAAAATATATTATAAATACTAACGTTCGTGATTTATTATCATTTATTATTCATATGATTTTATACTAAATTCCAAGTATTAAGAGTGTGAAAATTCTACATTTATCTCTTCTACATTCATCTCTATGCATAGATTCTAGGGCTCGTACACGTACACAAACAATCGTGAAGTAATTTGATGGCTTATTTTTGTTGTGTTTTTTTAGTCTACAGATCAACTGAACAATACGTACTTCCTTGGCATTGTAATGCTTGAAGCACAACACATCTGTTGCACCAGCGTCTGGTTGGAACTCAATTTTAGGTATACCTAACGAGGAAAAAGTTTTAACAAATCCCTTATATCACATGATTATATCAGCAGGACATCATATGGTATACTGTACAATGTCTGTCGTACAGTCTGAAATCATCGATCTTGCCTTTAAAATAATCCACGTCTGTGGGTTCACTGCTTACTATCTTTGCTTTCTTGGTAGACGGTGCAAATGAAGACATAGTGATAGTGTAGAAAATTAAAAAAGAAACAGAGAACGAAAATTCCAAACAAAGCGAGCAGTGGCAGGTACAGATATTCGATACCAAAACACGATTTGCACAGGCGTTCCTCGACTATACTTGCGCCTGCAAACTAACCAGCGGACGTACGAAGCAATTCAAAATGGAGGACGATTCTCCTGTGATTTACGGCTTAGAGTTTAACGTGAGTTTATTGATTATCTATCCACAATTTGGATATTTTAAGACCTATACTTGATCAAATGATATTCGTAGTATCTTATGTTACGATATTTTCTGTAATCATTGTCCATTTTGTTGTTATATTCATTGTTCTACTGTGGTGTTCCACCAGGCTCGAGCTTTGTGCCCCCAACATGCAGAAGCTGATGTTATAAGATTTTTGGTTGGTTCACAGTCACTCAGGTTTGAAAATCAGGTAATATCATTTCCTATTACAACATAACACGACCCATCAGGATGCATGGAATATCAACAATTAGTTATACTTTTTCTCTACAGGTCCACTTGATAGATTTTGATGATGAAAGTAACATTATTAATAAAAATGTCTTTCTACATTCAGTAGGAGAAATATGGTAAGCCTCTACTGTAATATTAGGTAAAAGAACAAGACAGGTTGAACTGTACCTTCTCTATTATCATAAATATTGGTTCCTGTGTAACTGTGTAGGGAGGATATTTGAGGATGTCATCTCGGCACCTTCCCTTGTTTTTGACTAGAACGTCAAGGTGTTTTAGATTTGTTTTGTTTTCCCCTGGATGAAACTGATGGAGTTTCCGAAGAAGCATATATTGTATGCTTTAATTTCAATGTTAGTGTGTTCTGGACCTCCTTCACTTTAGGACTCTCTACGCCAGTAAACTTCCAAGCCTTTCAGTCTCTTTAATGTACCTCATGATTTCTTTCATCATGTGTGATTATTTATTAAGCATATCATTACTTTTCTTACATGTTCATTCTTTCTTAAGGTCAATAAATTCAAGTCCAGTTGACAAGAATATTCTCTCAACATGTTATAACAAAGGTAAAAAAAGAACAAAAAAATAAGTTTCAAATTAGTTTATGGCTTTTCTCATAAATAATACATTTGAGCAGCCTGACTGATATTTTGCATTCCATTCACTTTCCAGTAAGTGATAACAAGGCTGAAATCAAGGCAGGAATCTGGAGGATTCCACCAGTTGACGAGACGGAGCCACCACCCCCTGACTCCCCAGGGTTGAGTCACTCATCTGGTGGAGGCTACACTAGACCACTGCAGCTTGTATGTGAACTGGATGATCAAAATGAAAATATGAAAAGGTTAGTAGAAATTAATGGACTGTTTAGTTTGGTTTTTAGCCTTATGATTTCTCTATTTACAAGATGTTAAAGTTAACAAGATGTTAAAAGTTCTTAAGGTAGAATCACTGCAGAAATTATACAAGATATGCTCCATGTACTTAATTTGTCACCTTATATGCAACTTAGACGTAACACAAATAAGGAATATGAGGGGTTGAAATAAGATTTTGATGCTTATTATGCTAACTTTTCATTGATTATTGATCATTTTAGCGTGTTGTGGAATCCTTCTGGTAATGGTTCTCAAGTCATCTCTGTATCAGAACAACATTTAAACCTTTGGGATATAAATACTTCCACTGCTATTCTAGAAGTAAGTAATACCATGGCTGCTTCATCATGGAGTTAAAACATTTTACCCAATGCATTACTTCTTTCTTCCAGTCTGTTGATTCTGCCAACCTTGTTGGTAAAGGTCAACCCAAGTTCACTACAGGAAGATGGAATCCACACCATGGTGGATCACAGTTAGCAACGACCAATGACACAACAATACGAGGCTGGGATTCAAGAACACTAAGGTTGCACTTATTTATTTATTCACAGCTTTTATATTAAGCATCAATTTTGACAGTGATTTTAGTATAAGATTTGATTTGAAGTTGTAGTTTATTGCAATATTTTAAGCCACCAATACATATTACACGGTTTGGAAGGAATAAATGATTTATTCTGCATATATTTTGCAACTATAAAACATATTTTCTTCCAACTTTTTAAAGCCATCAATCTAAACCTGTATGGGCAGCTTGAAATCACAATTACCTCCAATAAATTTAGTCACTTTCAATTTCCATTTCATTTCAAATAAGAATTTAAGTTTTTATTACTAGTCTATTCATTCAGACCTAGAGAGTGTATGTGTATATTAATTTTAGTGTTAATACTGTGCACCATCATAATTTAGTTCATTAGCTGATCTTTTCTACCTATAGACAAGTGTACATGATAGAGAATGCTCATGGTCAACTAGTAAGAGATATAGACTTCAACCCTAACAAGCAGTATTACATGGTCAGTTGTGGCGATGATTGTAAGATTAAATTTTGGGACACACGAAAGATTGATGAACCACTGATGGTTGTCTCTGAACACTCTCACTGGTACGTAAAGTAGCTTTAGAAACAAGTTTGTATTGCTTGGTATCAATCAGCTGAATAATTCTCATTACCAGCCTTCAATGAAGGGCAAACATTGCCTGTCATGTGACATCAACCAGAGAGTATTCTATACCATTGCTTCACATCAATCAGTTGAATAAATCTCATTACCAATGAAGGGGAACCACTCCATCATGTATGTACATCTGTATTGAAAATTTACATTCTGCTGATAAAAACTGCACAAGACTGAATATGATTTCCATTAATTACAACCTATCACAGTCTGAAGAATGATCCTTAGAACGGCTTTGATCATTGGAAGGCAAAGTGAACCTGGAGTGACTTCATATACAAGATTATTCTAGAAAGAGAAAAATTCCCAGAAAAAAACAAAATACTGTCTGCGATCGATAAATCAATCAATCAATCGATCGATCAATCAATCAATCAATCAATGTTTTTGTTTCAGGGTGTGGAGCATTCGTTACAATCATTTCCATGATCAACTTCTGCTGTCATCAAGCAGTGATAGTCGTGTCATTCTTCATAATATCGTTTCTTTGTCATCTGAACCATTTGGTCACCTTGACAATGAAGAAGATGAAGAAGACAAGATAGAAAAAACGTATGAATGAAACACCTTGCTTCTATCAGTTTACTTCTCTTTTAATGCAAGCGGTTAAATTAACATTTTAAGGGTTAATATTCCTTTCAAATGCCAAGTATTTTTGTGTAACTGTCACGTTACCTTATCCATGGGCTAGTTACATTTTTCCTTCCTACTTTTAAAGTAGAGATTCTTGATTACTGTACTTGTTTATTCCCCTGTTACTCCCCCTCCCAACCAACCATTTCAACCCTTAGATACAGCCATAACTCTAAGATCATGTTTTCTTTTAGGTCTAAAGATCCCGCTACTGACGGCGTAATAGCAACATTTGATGAACATGAAGACAGTGTTTATGCCTCAGAATGGTCAACTGCCGACCCTTGGGTGTTCGCATCTCTCTCTTACGATGGAAGACTTGTCATCAATAGAGTACCAAGGGCAGAAAAATACAAAATACTGTTATGAGAAGCTATAGAGATATCGTTGGGAGTTGGATTGGGATACGTTGATAATATCTAGAAATTCGTTGTTTTAATCTCAAACGCGATACATATTGGTAGTTAGTATAAAATATTTCAAATAATGTACAAATGTCTATACTAAGATAGATAAAAATGCTTGTTTATATAGTAATATGTCACGTGAATTTCACCAGACATCTGGTGACAGGTTTTGCCATTCCTTTTTCACTTGTGCCACTGTACACTTTTACTCAATTTCAAGTATATCGTTAAATTCTGAGACTAAATCGAGCAGACTGAGGTCATTTAATTTTCGCGTTTCACATCTAGTATATGCTGTAAGCTATTATTAACAAGAGCCTTATATAGACAGCACTGACAGCTGTTACAGATATTTCTACTTAAGCGTTTTGGTCTCTGCAGGGCTTTGAAGTCAGCAGGTAATTTGTGTCATTGACCTTGTTTATTGGCGTAATGCTCTTGAAATAACTTTTAAACTAGCTTCCACCAAATCATAAACGACAACTCAAATCATCCAGGAAGAAAAACTTGGTTAATAATAACTAGGAAGCAATCTAGTAATAGAGAAAATATTTTTAAATTTTAGAATACGTCTTAGATAGCCACATAATATTAATTATCAAGACGGAACTTAAAGTTCAAACGAAGTCGCTGAAGTAACCACTGAAGTAAGTAAAATTATGACATGAGGAGGATCAAAACGATTAGTCTTGAATTAACATATCTAATGGTTTTGTATAGACAAGTGCTGTTTAACAAACTACAGGGAAATAAGAGGTGTACATTCATGCAAGGTTATAGCTGAAGAAATTTATCTTTTGCAGCAGAGAACGAAAGTGAAAGTGAAAGACCGGAGGCATTGTTTACAGGTCCTTGCATGTAGGTCAAGCAAGAACAAAACTGCGTCTGTTTATTTTAAATATAACAAGAAATTAGACATGGAAGTCAAAGGGATTATTTTGATGCTGTACTTCTTGCATTTATGTTCAATGTATGACAGCAGTACGACAAAGACAACTAATGGCCTACACGCGGAAATACCAGATGAAATTCCAAGAACAAAAACATCAGAAAACGAGATTACGTTACCAGGATTGATAGCAATTATTTGCATAGTCACCATCGTCATCATTGCATTAGTCTGTTGTACTGTTAAGAAATACTGTTGGAGTAACCGTCAGTCGGCCTCACTAGAAGTATCACAGACACTAGGCGGAGAATGTTTGCCTACTCTAAATACAATTACTTACCCCGTGATAAGACAGATGTATCCATCCTTGGCACCGCCAGCATACCCCACGGCCAGTGATATCAGCCAATCAGCACATCCAGATAATAATGATAATTTTTTACCACCTCGCTATTCTTCAATATTCGATGACAATGGACAGGAAATCGTCCCAGTCAACCTATGAATAATACTAGTGGTAAAAAGCCACTTCCTTGTACATTGGATAGACATTTGGCGGCCTAAAATATGGGGGAGGGGGGGCTAAGATTGTTTTTCCTACTGCCCAACCCCCTCTGCGGCCCATGATCGAGTCAGTCGACCGACGCCCCAACACATCTTCAGTACGTTTTCCCCAAGTATCTAAAGGTTGCACGCACATCCAAACCCGACGGAGTTTTGACAAGCCAGAATACCTACTCGGCTATACTCTCAGCGCGTTCGCAGGATCCTAAAACTCGATTTTCTAAAAAGTCGTCTTTACTGAGTTAAACCGTGAAAACACCAAGAGTAAAAAGAACACCATTCTTTTCAAGACAAATATTTTGAAGGAACATCGTTCAAAGGGAAAAGAAAAGCAACTTTTTCCCCCTTGCACGACATGATATGCGTGCAGCCCTTGGCACATAATAGTATTAGAAAAAAATAGATATGGCCACCGTGTACGTTGGCTTATATAATAAAAATACCAGACCAAATTTTTGTTCTGTTAAACCAACATAGTGCTTCTATCGGTGACGTCTTAGGCCTTCAAAAATGCCATGGTCCCTGACGTCATATTCAAGGGGATATATGATACGAGGTCATATAGCTTTCATTGAAACCACGTTTACTGACAAGCTTGCACCAAATGTGAATTTTCGTGAATTGGACATATCCTTTTCCCATTCCAGACCACGTTTTAATCCACGTAAAACAAAATACAAATCAATTGTAAATCACTCCGATAATAGTTTTAAAATAATATTGTAAATATGTAGAGTTGAATGAATATGGACCATAATAGTATTTAATAAAATGTACTTATAAGCACTGCATCCACATGCCCAAAATACTCATATGAGAAGCTAATCGATTGGTAATAAAATATTGATTTGCAATAAGACGTTGATTGATATAAAATGTCCACACAAAGTTTTCCTTGAGAGTTATAGTCTTTGATGCAAAGCATTCTTTTCTATAATTTTGGACTATGGTATTTGTCTATGTTCTATTTTTATAGCTCCATTAAATTGTTCAAAATGGCGCTTTAGAAAACCAACTCTTCAAGCATTTCTGCTACGAGGTGTATTTGCAGATCTACTCAGAGTAAAACATTCTAGCATCTGTCTGCAAAATCAGTTAATTTAATCACTGTTCCTGGTTTTATATTATGTTTAGTTGATAGAAAGGCTTACATTCTCAATTGAACACCTACATGCACCTAAAAACCCTTTTATCAAGCTATTATAATGTTTTCCAATCTATTTAACTCTTAAAAGGAACATACCAACAACTAGAACAAACAAAGCCAGTAAAATCCAAATAAGAAACCTAGCATCACTTTTAGATGACTGATGCTCTACAACTGTTCTTGTTCTTAGTGGGGTATGTATGCTATCTTCAACATCTTCTATGACTTTCCTAGCACCAGACCAAGGGTATGGTCCAACAAGGCGGTACTGCGCAGGTATACATGGACCAAAGAAACATTTGATTGCAAACCCAGGATCTTGGAAAAACATCTTCCACAAATTGGGCTTAGCATCAATTAGTGAAGCTACATCATCCATGTAGTCAATGTAGCTCTTTATCTAGATGTGAATGAAAAAAGAATACTGTAGTCATCACATAATCTATACTAGCTCTCTTATGGTACTACCAGTATTTGTGAGCATTTTTAATTATAAAAATTCAATTCAAATTCAAATTCAATTATAACTTTTTTATTACCATATTAGATACTCTGATTTAATCACACAGGATGCTGAGAGAACAAGGGAAGATTCAGCCAAAATTTTAGGGA
The DNA here is from genome assembly GCA_011057435.1 of Actinia equina. Lineage (NCBI taxonomy): Eukaryota > Metazoa > Cnidaria > Anthozoa > Actiniaria > Actiniidae > Actinia > Actinia equina. The sequence goes on from WHPX01001388.1 coordinate 108,929, forward strand.
AGGCTAATTGAATTGTGGGGGGGTGGGGGGGTGGGGGGGCTAATTGAGTTTCTTCCGTCATCGCAATGGAACACAATAAAAAAGCATCTAATTCTTTAGTTTTGTTAAAGTTTTGTTTTCTGCCCCCCTGGATCTGCCCTTGGAGAACACAAGAGAGGTATAGAAAATAATCTGAAAAATGGCATATGATTTCAACCAGTCAGAGTGCACATTGAGATTAATCAGTTATTTGATAAGATCATTAAGCCATAATCATTCTATGTACTAAAGCCATTAAACAAATATCCTTACCAGAAACCGCACACTGCTTGGTTTTCCATACTTTTCCATTTTGTCATGGTACTGGAATGCCAAGATGTCTTTGTTCATTTCTTCTTTATTTGGCAGAATACATTCACCATTGAAAACCTGAACAGCCCAGCGAGCTTGCAATTCTGTTAAAGGTAATACTGCACCCCTGACTCTAAAACATCCAATGACAGCTAATGTTGGTTTACTCAACTCAGGAGAAAAAACAGCTTTGTAAAACTGATGTGACTGGTTTGGCTTGAAAATGGATGCAGGAAGAACTGGACATTGAGTATTGCATCCAGTAGCAAAAATGACTGTATCAATTCCATCAATGTGGTTGCCGTCCTTGAAAAAGACTTGTTTCTCTTTGAAGTAGTCAATATCATCTTTAACAATGATAGAACCTACAACAATGCGATGTGGGAGCTCATCATTAATAACTGCAAATTGTACTCCTAGATTATCTACTGGTTCTAGTCCAAAATTTGCAAAGTTGTAATTGGATTTGATCTTTGCTTCAAAAAGCCAAGACCTGACCTTCTTAGGAATTGAATTAATTGATCTGCGAAGACCATACACATCAATGGGTTGTCCTCCAGTTGAAAGGCGTGACAGAACCCAAGCGCCACGCCTCGTGCTTATGTATACTTGTGCAGCATGCCTACTAAGTTCACAAGCAATATCACCTAATGATGTCAGGAGAAAAAGAAATAAAATGTTTAGTGATTCAGCATTTTGTATCCATGCATAATGGCCAATGGACCTCATTATGCGTGGAAGTTATCTTTTTATGGGAGTTATCTCAACCTACTTTCCATATCACAATATACAGAAACCGGCCCTTTTTTATTGCTTTTATAAAAGGCCATCCTCATATTGATTTTTGTATCCCGTCACCTGACCGACCCTAATTTTCAAAAATCAGGAATAAAATAAATAAAAATTGAAAAGAGGGCTTAAATAACAGACAACAATGTCAAATCAATATAAAACATTTTCACTCATGTGACAAGGCAACCATATTGGTGTACCAAACAACAGAATCTTTCTGCACAGTTTTTGTAAAAACGTATTGTTCAATTTCCAGAGGATAGAAAATGTTTTGCTTTGGTACACCAATATGGCCGCTATGATGTCAAAATGTGTAAAAGATCTATTGTTAACACAATTTTATTGAGTTAGTAAACTGGTAAAAGGGGTAATCAATTTATTTCTGTGTGCCAATTTCACTGATAACACCACTGGCTTTTTGGCACCTCAAACTCGATAAAGTTTGCCCTGATTGCTTCTACAGTCATTTCCAATCATTTCCTAGAGATGGGTTTCCTGGGTTGGTTACCATTTTTATAGCCAACTTTCCAACATATTTTTAACAAATATATCAAGAAGTAGACTTGCCACAAGTTGTACTTGCTGTGTGTGAGCACAAATTATGGCCGTTTCAAATATAAATACAAGTATATCGAAAGTATATCAGACAGGGCAGGATATCTTTATTGATATTTTTTTCAGTTTAAGCCCTAGTGATAGACAACTCGAAATATTTTTGATATACTTGTTGGAAGCTGCCATAATTTTCACAAATGGCTGTATATTATATATATATATATATATATATTTTTTTTTTTTGCTTATCTATTAATAGTTATTAATGGCTATTAAGTGCAATAAGCTTATATACCTGCAGTATTTCCAAGTCCAACAACCAGTACACGCTTTCCTTCAAATCCTTTATACGTCTTGTACTTCTCGCTGTGAATTACTTCCCCGGTGAACTCTTTGATACTTGGTATATCAGGTAGGTATGGCTGGGAATAAACACCACTACACACCATAACGAAGTCATACACTTCAACAACTACTTCTTTGTTTTCTGACCGTTCATCTACATAATGTACTTCCCATCTTCCAGTCTCTTCATAATCTTCGCTTTTCTTTACCTTCTCTACGCGGTGATTGAATCGTATTCTCTTTGTTAGATCGAACTTTTCTGCATAATCCTCCAGATAACGCTGATAGAGATCTGCAGGCAGATAATTCGGCATATCTTTGGGGATTGGGAAATCACTGAAGCAAGAGAAATGCTTGCTGGTGTTCAAGATAGTCGATTTTTGGACGGTAAATCGATCATCTTCTGTGTAACGCCATAATCCACCAATCCAAGAATCCCGCTCGTAAGCTGTTGGTACTAAACCAGCATCAAGGGCATTCTTAATAGACCCAAGACCACTAATTCCTGCACCGATAATGGCTACCTTCTTTGCCATACTGGCTAACTCTCCGATACAGTCTAGGAGTCTTGATGCACTAGTCAATTGAAACCCCCACCCCCCGACCCCCGCGAAATACCGGGGAATTTAACATTTGAGTGGTGTTAAGATCAGACATTTTCCCCGGTAGTCGGGGGCACATTCGCTGTTAAAACCCCCGCTATTGTGGCCCCGTTATTTTGGTTTAGTAGTAAAAAAGAAACACATTTCACGCCAACTCTAAATTATTGTGCAACACAGAGCCCAATGTTCAATATTTTCATAAGCTCTTTACCCCAAATCGTGCGAAAACGTTTAGTTTTTATAGTCAGCTACAAATTTAAGAAAGGTTCTTATCAGTGGAATTGCTGTAAAAGTGTTTAGGTAGAAACTGCTATAAGTTTGTTTGAGCATGTGTTTTGTGTAGAACATACTGCTCTGTACTAGGCTACGGGCTGCCTGTGCTTGGAATCACAATGCCTTCTTCTGTGTATTTTTCTAAATGGCCAACCTCTTGATTCCAGGCCTTTGCATATTCAAGCGCCTTTGACTTCTTATTGTTAAAGTTGTCTTCTTGAAAGCTTGGGCTGCCTGTGGTCCAAGTACAGGTACCACAGGTAGCCCAAAAGGGGTTCTTGCTCATCCCACCTGATATCGAATAAAGATTCATGTAGAAAAACTGTTGTATCTTTTTCAAGTTAATCGTCTTGTTACACAATTAATAAAGGTGTACCCATTTGCCGTTAGTTCCAATGATACAGATTTTTTTTGATTTGTTTAATTCATTTTATAGAGTATTTCCCATGCAACGATAATGACAATATATCAACTGAGTCTATCAGTACATTATATTCCATGTAGTAGCCATGTAGCAGAATACTAACGATTCACAACCCACCCAGTCAATATAGGACAAAGGCAGACATTGGCTTGTGAGTAAATAATTGACGGCCTGTTAGGGCGAGCACCGCTAAACGCGTCCCATTCATGACATACATGATTAAATAATTCAGCAATTCAATTCATTAACTATTTGCTAAATTAATTAGCTTAACATTGTCGAATATTCTATTGACCAGCCTGTTTGAACATTCAAGCCTGTCTGGTCTTGTCTGATGGGCCGGCATCATTCAGTATCAGGCAACGAAGAACGACGCTGGTTTCTTGCTTCAGATCTACAAGCAAAGACGTCATATTCTATAGATCTGTGTACAGTGACCTAAATGGGGGGAGTGGGGTGGGGCAGTCGTAGAGCAAGAAATTGATAATATACACATAAATAGTTGTACACAGAATAAAATACGAAATCTGAGCAACCAACCAATCAGAATGCTACATCAATCAGTCACGTTGTTGTACTTTCAGCCAATTATACTGTTCTCTGCTGTCATTACAGGCTTTGCTTTGATAATTACGATCTACCCTCGCCCATGTACCCAGTAACCTATGACAGGCGAGGACGAGCAAAAGAGGGGAGAAGATGGTGTAAGTGAGACGATAGGGGGAATTGAAATGGAACTTGACTTACTTGATATTTTCAGCTTCATTTTCTTCATTTATTTCCTTCTCAGATCGCATCAGTACCGTTACAGTAGGACCACGGTCTAAAGGATACCTCTTGGGTGATGAAACATTACTTCGAATTTTTCCCTGTCAAAATGTTTATAATCAGTTTGTAACCAATCATATATCTTCGTTAGAGTTAGTTATACCACTGCAAGGCTGACAGTAGCCTGCTGACAGACTAATGTAGGGTGGTCCACTATAAGGGACATACAGCAAGTTACTGAGGCAATTTGATGCAATAAAGAAACGATCGCGAGTTGCTGCAAGCTAGGCGAATTGCTGCATGCAAAATAAGAAACGAGCTGCTGCATTTTAAACGATAAGCATGCGCGAGCAGTTTGCCGATTGGCACTGAGTTCTAGCTAAGTTTAATTTTCGACAATTTCACAACTAAAACGATTCTAATCGATTGAAAGTTAAGGGAAAAATCCAAAAAAGTTAGTATGCATAAGTTTCAGGTCAGCTATCCTGGTACCAACTTCGCTCAACCGGACTTGACTCAGTGTCATTGGAGCCCACAATGTTTTCCACTGGCCGCGGGTCCAGGTAAATTTCTATAACAATAGCTAAGACAGCAACGTAGCAGATTTTTTAACACCTAATTATTCAATTGATTCCGTGCGTGGCAAATTGCGAGGGATTAGCCGATATGGTCCGGGCGCCCGCTAGTCTCTCCCCTGAGGCCTCGGCTAACACGTTTTGATGCGTAATTGGTACAGCCAAGGGCAGAAGGATTTAATCGCCGTCAGGTCCGACGTCCATACGCCGCCTCACGCTCTGTGGATGTAAAGTGGGTATGGCACAGTGGAATCCATTTTTTCTTTCATTTCTGTTGGTGGGTTTGAACCCCATATTTGGCTGGTTTTTTTATTTTGAAAGAGTGCTCATATTTAGAAATAAGAGTTAAGTATAAGCAATCTCGTCTTGCATGTAGCAATTCGTTATTTTTGTAGGAACTTGTTTAACTTACGGCTACATGTCCTTATAGGCAACCGTACTAATCACTATCGCACACTAGTAGTTCTCAAGACTTATTTATAGAAAACTGTGCGGTTAGAGTTAGTCTAGAATAAAGTACAGTTGAGCATGCGTAAGAATGAGAAGTAAACCTTACTGAGGAATCTTGGACATCTCTTCCCTTTAAAGATGACGAGCTAACTTTCTAAACGTTAGAAAAGAGTTAATTGAATTGAGATTGTAAAAATGAGAGTAGTTTATAAAAGGTTAGTCTAAAGACTGAACAGTACTTTAACTCAGTTAAATTATATGACTATTTATCGGAACACCGATGGCTCGTCATATTTAATTAACATACCTTGACAGATCTGGCGGTAGCAATATAAACCCAAGCCCTAATGATATAAGGTGATTATAAAAATGTAAAAGAACTAGCTTTGTACAATTAATTTTGAATGACTGGCCTAGGTCTTATGAAGTACATAATAAAGGTTCAAGTTATCATTGCTCGTGTGTATGTGCAAAGAGATTAGTTGAAAGTCTTTCGTTTGCATGGCTAGCGCGTACTGAGGCAAGTGAACATTCCTTGCTATTACAATCCCCAGAAGAGGTAGGCTGGGCCTTTGGATGTATTTATGATAACGAATACAACACATCCAATATGAAAAAGAAAGACCCTTGAAAAACTATAAAGAGATCACTGGACTGTTTAAAATACAAATGTATATGGGAGTACGAGATAAAACACGATTCCCGCTAATGTTGGAAATGATCCTGGCACCCAACCTGCTGATGATGATGATAATGATAGTGATGATAATAATAGTGATGATGAGGATAGTGATGATGATGATGATAATTATGATAGTGATGATGATGATAGTGATGATAATGATAGTGATGATAGTGATGATAATGATGAGGAGGAGGAGGAGGAGGAGGAAGTATGAAGGTGTCTAAATTAATGTAAAAAAATATTGAGCAAGAAGAAAATAGACGCAAACGCCATTCCTTTTTCCTGTCCATTCCTTCGCCCTTTTTTGTAACATCTAGCCTCGTTTTCTCGTTAATCGTTTCCATTCTTCTCTCATCTTCCAGAGTAATGAATATTCTGAAATAATCTGCTTACTTTCGTGCTGCAGTTCTAACGCGATCTGTTACTTCACGTGTTCGTAATGTTACTCCAAAAATATCTTCATGATATCGACCAGAGCTCTGCGGCCACAATATGAGAAAAGAAGAAGTTAGATTGCAGTCTTCAGATGTTCAGTTATACTGGACGCCGTTCTTTATTACTGACCTTTAGTTTGTCAATGAAGTCTTGTGATTCCTGTTGGGACATTGCTGCATACGACTCCAGCATTGTCTGTGTAACAGGAAAAAAAACAAATATAACCCATCTCTATTTGCTCTTCTCCTCTCACTTCCTACTTATTCCTACTTATCTATCTTATCTATTCTATTGATCGTCAGCAATCTTACCTGTAATGTTCTACATACATCTGCTGCCATGGAAACATCACCACATGTATAGAAATGGCCACGACGACTGATGAGTGTATCGATGACTTCCAAAGCGTCTTCCTTCAGGAGGTCTTGTACGTATTGCTAAAACCACAGATATACGATTACAATGCGACATGTCATGACTACCACTTATTTTCACTTATTTTCATGACTACCAAGTGTTGTCATGACTACCGCATATTGTCATGAATGCCACATATTGTCATGTCTACCACATGACTGCTTATCTTTGGCTGATCCTCTTCTCGTGATACTACATATTTTCATGACGACCACGTGTTGTCATGACTACCGCATATTGTCATAACTACTGCATATTGTCACGACTACCACATATTGTCATGACTACCACATGTTGTCATGACTACCACATGGCTACTTACCTTTGGCTGATCCTCTTCTCGTGATAGTGCAGTTCTGACGTTAGCTAATACTTTATTATGCTTGGCGTTTGCTGTCTCATCTCTATAAATATCATCTTGTCTTGAGCTTCGACATCCAAAATACAAAAACATATCTCCCCACGACCCCTGCGGTGTTGGCTTGTTCGTCATATCGAATTGACGCTGCTGCCAGAAACTTCTAAACGGGGCGATTCCTGTCCCTGGTCCGACCATGATGAGGGGTAGTGAGTCATCTTGTGGGAGGTGGAATGATGGCGCACTAAAAACACCATCAAATAAGAATTTGATTTGACGATGAATATTAAGGATAGTAACCTTATTGTAATAAAACAATATCGTCAAATCTATTACTCCCCCCGATAAATAATACTCATTAGTTTCTTTTGTTTTATTCATCATATATACACTCCTTTGTACCATCTCTTTCTCTCTTACTCCGACGAAGTACTAGCATCCGAAACGTCATTAAGTTTTTTCATCTTTTTCACGGTGTATAATTTACCTTTTTATCATTACTGTTTCATTAGAAACACCGACGCAGCTCACACTAGTTTTTAACTAGTTATCTCTTCTGATAAATAATACTTTAGATTTAAGAAGAATTTGAAACTCAGTTAATAGCTCAATAACTAATATAGCTTTTCTAACTAACTTACTGTCGTACAAAACATGGTACAATGTCATTAGGTACCAGACTCTCTAGCCACGTCGAACACACGCCGTGATGAACTGGGCCTCTACCACCTTCAATAGAATAACGCACATGCATAGTATTAGTACTGACATCATCGCATTACTAGTCTTATAAAACTATCTTACCTCGTTTTGTAAACCTAACTACAGCTACTGTCACGTGGACCTCTCCTGGGTGCAAGTCTTGTGATGAAGAGATGGAATAGAAACGCTGTCAGAGAAACACAAGAAAGATTATCATTGGTTGATGTGATTAAATTGGCGCCTTAATAGACATGTACTCACAGGTTGTAGTAATGGTAGTTGCGTAAGGAGTAGTTCTGCGTTGACCTTGAGTGAAGGGAATTCTTCTAACACCTCAACAATATTGGCTTGTTTATCATACTTCCAGTTCTCGTAAATCGTGTCACCCTGTAGTCGCAATGCAACAATTAATGAAAAACTTTTACTTACTGTTTTTTTCTTAAGGTCACTCACATACCTTTCCTAGTTCTTCCAACAACTTCTTTTCATCGGGATCAGTGGCCTGTTATTTAAACAGATAGTTCAATTTACCATTATTATCCTTCATTCTACAACTAATATCTGGTAGTTCCTTACACAGCCATAATTTAACGCACCTGTGTAGAGAGGTAGTTGAGTATCTGTGGTGCTGGTGTGCCTGAGATATCGATGTGTCGACTGAATGCTTCTCGTAGCGTTATGGGTACTGGAAACCGATCCAGCTTTCTCCCACTTCTTGGTCGTTCCAAAAGGACCTGAACAAGACAGCAAGACAAGTCAGTTCACAACTCATATTTATGTATACGTATAGAGTGGTTTACAAACGGCACACGGTATACATCGATTGAACCAACCCAAGATAACCATTGCAAAGTGCTTGGAGATGGTACCTTCACGTCACGTCACGCTCTATATACCTGACATTTCACGTGAAGCCTCGACTGTGATTGGCTGATCAGGATCAGGTGCCTGACACAGACGGTCTAGTAATGACTGGACTACTGACTCCTTGTTAGCAGGGAAAAGAGACAGATGGTCGCCTGGTTTGTACTTGAAGTCCCCGATATTACTCGTATCTAGACGTACCAGTAAAGTTGCGCGGCTTAAAAAAAGAATCAACAATAGCATATCAGGAATCAGGTTGTAGTGGTATGATGTAGACGTAGGACCTCTTCACACTTGTATGATATATACAACTGCCATTTTTAGTTTTCAACGAACCCACACGGTATCAATGATTCGTTTTCACCCCTTAAAACCAAGCCTATTGTAAAAATATTCCTTCACACCTTGAATCTGGTGATTGTAGATTTTTTACTGACATGATTTTGGTTGGTATGATTGTTTTGTTGTGAGACACGGAAAGATCTGTCAAGAAAAGATAAAATGGTTTTAGTGCATGAAAGTCAGTGATACATCGTTCAACACTGCATGACCCCAGTGGGGAGGGGTGGAGAGTTCTTTTATAACACAACATGATGTGTCAAGATGTCCGATTTTTCAATATTAATTCACCAATCAGCATTGAGGATTCTCCGGCGTTTTGCCGAAGACGCGCCATGGTTTTTTGATATGTGATCTGACATGTGTGATCGTTAGAACAGGACTTTAAAAGTTCCAGAAAACCTTTGATTAAGATACCACCAGCACTTCCTGGCTAAAAAGCAATCAAATATTTTAAGAAAACTGGGCTTCCTGTGTTATATTGTCGAGAGAGGATTAGGGTAGAGCTGAATGCGAAGGAAGAAGGAACCAAACAGGAAGTTTCTTGACCTTGACCTTGTTATTAATCAACTCGTCCAGATATACCACAGGAAGCCCAGAGGAATTGCTTCTACTTACTAGTGCAAACTTCTTGCAGCTTCTCCTTGCTTTTAGTAAATCTGAACTTATCAGGCGACCAACCGCTGGATATAGTGTTCAAGGACGCATCAGCTTCTTCAATATTACGTCTTCACCAACACAGAATGTTTCACATGCAGCCTGTCAACAATCATTGTACGCATGCTCAAAATAGATGATTACTGACCAGCTAGATCCATATATTCTGAAGGCTTACTTTACCTTAAAGACATTCTTTGCCCAAGTCTTGAACGCTTCTTCCTGTCCACATAACTCATCACCTTCACCCATCTTGTAAACCTGCTCTCCCCCGAGCTCTTGAATGATTTTATCAACAGACTTTGCGAACGCACAAAAGTTGGGATAAGCACGTGACCCAAGACCAAAGACAGAATACCTGTCACGTGACCAGAAATATTAATAAGTAATATATTACTATTTTTTTATTAACGCATTGAAAGTTTATTGGTTGATTTCAGTCAATATACCTCAGGCTAGCTAAACGTAGTTCATCGTCCTTCATATTCAGGCCTTTTTCTTTTTCTTTCTGGATGAGAAGGCTGCTGATCTGCGCGGCCATCTTGTTGTTTTCTGTTTTTCTAAGCAAATGGAACAAAAGAGTAGGATTTGCATTATTAGGTCAGAATCAAATGTACTCTCTCTCTCTCTCGCTATTCCTTGAAGTATTGATACTGTTTTACTTACTCGTTAGTAGGATGACGTAATTCATAAAGGTACCGAGCAAAAGACTGAAATCAAAGGTTCAAGCGTTAGTAGCGTCAGTTGTAATAAGAGTAACAATTTTATTACTGTATCATTATTAATGCTTCACTCATTGAATGAAGAATATAGGTCCTCACAGAGCAGATTTCGTATGACTGTGAAAAAGAAGGCACAGACGTGCCGTAGTCGTGATGGTACAGTGCCGTGGTTGTGATGGTACTGTGTCGTACCGTGATCGTGATGGTACCGTGCCGTGCTGTGCTGTGATCGTGATGGTACCGTGCCGTGCCGTGATGGGGATGATGATGGTTAGGTTGACACGTATCCACGCATTGTGAATGAATGAGCAATATTCCTTCGCACTGTGCAATTGGTAGTTGATGTGAAGGGTCACTTACTTCTCCATTCTCTGGCGGATCACCATTCCCAAACGTGCTCGTTACGATTAAAACTAGTTGTTCGTTTTCCAGCTCAGGATGAGGATATTCATTCATGCACATCACCTTAAAAATATCATTCGCTTTTTAAGAACGTTTTTTATTTTATTACTTATAGATTATAAACACTACCAAGAGAATATTCTCTTGACACTACTTAATTGTAGTAATACTTACCTTTGGATCAAACGCATGTAGAAACATCTCACTGAGCATCTTGGCGTAGTTCTCAGATTTGCCAGTTTCAGTAGCGTACAGAATAATGGCTTTGGTTCTTTTGGCCATGGCGTTACCCATTAGTTTGGCTGAAAACTTAACGGCCCTGAAAGCAGTAAATAAGATTTCAAGAAGACTATTCAACCCCCAAATGAGGATTAGATGAAGGAAGTAATTGAATTACTTTGCTACTTCTTTGAAAGTTATCTTCTTTTTGGGTGAATCAGATTCTTTTCTCTTGATGCGATAATGCTTCCAGGGATCGTCCTACGAGACACGCACACAACAAAGCACTTATTAACTGATAAACTACCACAAGAGACAAGAAATACCTTGTCATTAATCGATTATACCTGATATTCGTAGCTCGGTTTGAGAGAGTAATTAAGCAATTCCTGTAAATAAAAGTACAATGTTTAGCTAAAGACAGACCGTTATTTGACAAATAAACTACAACAGGAACAAAACGAAAAGAACTGTGTGATGACCTGATGGAAGACAGGAGTAGACGAGCCTGATACAGGAGGAACGATCCACACCCAATCACCAGGGCAACCACCTCGAAGCTTGTTCTAGATCACAAAAAAATTTATAGTATTTCTATGCGATAGTCCATTGGGATAAGCAAGGTAAGATATATTGACAACACAGCTATAGCTCAGTGACAAATACTTATCGCGGTTTACAAGTATAATGTTGTTGGATCAAAAAGAAACACACACCTCATCTCTGGTCTCTGGTTTACTTTATTCTCTAACGAAGTGCGTATATGCACGTGTGTATGTATACCTCAAAAGGCACCCGGTGATTAGTTACATGATTGGCATGTAGCAACGACACAACAACAAGAGTTTGTAGCTATTCGCATCGCATTGACTTAGTGCTAACCCTAACCCTAACCTTAAGGCACTGGAGGAGAGCTAAGGCTAAAGAGGCTGCGTGATAGTTAATTCTTGTGCTCGACCACGTTGTGTGACGTGACGTAATGAGGCGACAAGTGCATGACAAGTGACGTACCTCATTCTCGAAGTGTTTCATGAAGGATTCTGCTGCCGAGTGGTGGTCGGTGATGGTTACATTCGCCTCCTTTAACACACAACCGATAAAAAACATGTTTATTAAATGTCTGATATTACTGGATAATAATATGTTGTACTGAACAATATACCTGGAAGCTATACAGTACAGCAACATTCATCTCAATACAAGCCAAGTCCTTCCACAGCGAAACATTACTTTTTGTATCTAGACCCATCTTCTTGGCTACAGGCTGAAATATGATTGGAAAAAAACTCCATTTGCTTGTGCTATAATGAAGGGATCTAAGGCTAAATGATATTGAGGATATTAATAGAAACATAGTGTTAATGTTTGTTTCATAGATGTACATACACCTACCTCAAGTAAGTTATAACGAGATGGATCACCTAAATCACGTGCTGCAATCTCTGTTACCATGTACCTAAACGAATAAAGAAGAAACCCATGAAAATAGTAGACAATCCTCCGTGTTAAAAGGAAAGATAGGAAAGTATACTCACCAGCCATTGAAAGGACAAGCTGGAAACTCTAAGCCACCAACATCAAGACAAATACACGAGACGGCAGGCAGAGCATACCATTTTAGTCCCATCTCTTCAAACCATGGATACCTATAGCAGAACGATTAAAAAACTACCTAATATATGTCAAGTAAATATGAAGACGAGTCTTGCGAGATTGAGGTGAGCAACAGATTACTGCTCCTCCAGACATTGATGATCCCTTGGGCTGATTGATTGCTCATTTAGACAAGCACCGAGTGTCTTCAATACACACAAGTCAAACCATGCAATTAATTTGTTCTAACATTTATCTCCTGGAACTGCCCATTGCTGCGTCACCTACGATAACAAGTTCTTAATTATAATCCATTTTTTGATAAACATACTTTGGATGCTTGAGTTTTACTTCTAAAACCAGTTCAGGTGGAATCTCAAACATTTCAGGTTCTTCTCCTCCAGCTTGTAAGATAAGAGGTAGAATATCAAATCGACCACCTTTTGGCTCCCATCCCATAGAAATACATATCTGAAGTGAAAAAGGATGTCAATGTACATATATGTGTGTTTGTTATAATTGATACGATACACTTACTTCAGTCAATTCTGCGTTAGCTGGGTCGCCGATGATGGAGCCATCTTGTTGACGATAACCAGCGTATGTTATCAACTGACCGTTCCACACACGAAAATCTTTGTTGGGTTCCTTACGTTGAGGAAATACAGTGATAGTAGACCTACGAAAAGTATATATGGAATTAATGCTATAAAAGGTATTTTAACGTTTTACATAACACAAGTCATACCTGATGTTACCCTTGTTGGTACCATATTTGATGTGCTTAATTATGGCATCAAACATCCCTCGACTAGTGAAGACATCACGGGCATCAAATAGCTAACAATACGAATATGATATTATCATCAGTAATACATTGATTACTACAATGTCCCTATCGATCTAGGATAGACCTGAAAGTTCCTGGAAAAGGAGGGGATTTGAATGGATCGTCTATCATCGAAACGTGTGGCGCTACGCGTCGTGGTTTCCCACGCTCCTCTCGTGTTCTCTCAAGATCCCGCGTGTTTTTATCAGAGTATCAAACACGGAAAACTGTTTTTGATCTGTTAATTTATTCAATGCCACTAATACCCACGTGTAGTCTGTTCCATTGTATCCTCCCAATGCATCTTGGGGCATTCCTCCATGCCATGCGCACACCGAACAAGAGTTCCTTCTCAGTCAGATCATAGGTACCAGTCTCCTCTATCTCTTTCAGAACCTCGGCGAGTCTTATCGCATGCGCTGGACTATCACCCCTAAAAACAAGATTCAAATACTATGATTGGTTTGTGTCAAAATGGTGACATAAGTTTAAGATTGTCGAACAATATTTATACACTGATAATGTTTTACAGGTGGAGGAAAACCGTAATACCCGGGAAAAAATCCTCTCAAAGCACAGGTAAGAAGCAACAAGAATTTCTGTTCACATATGTGCCTGACGGATCTGTGATCGATCTACGAGCACAAACGCTACCCAAGTATAAACAAACGCTATTATTAAGCTAGTGTTTGACTTACATTTTCATTGAAGTGTAATACTGTTCTATAAAGTCCTCAGCCTGTATCGCCACTTCCTCTTTAGGTCTAGGAATCCCATAAGCCCTTGTGGGTGCTACTTCTCCACCATACGGCCTCATCAAAGATCCTTCGCATCTTGCTGGGGTGCAGTTTAGTGGCTAAAGAAATAAATATACAAGGAGAACAGTCACATTCAATCATCAGGTCTTGATAGTCAGTTACATTTGTGTAAGTCACGGACTTCATGCTTGAATGTGGTTAATCAAAATAGACTCTAACCCTGATGATGTCTCTTACCTAAACTACCACAATTATCTTCTAAAATCTCTTTTCATATTCAAATGTTAAAACTCCTTTGAAAATACCAATAATGAAAATTCGCATAACAAAGAAAAATAGCGAAAGGGAGGATTTTGAAGTGTAATGAGGCTTTAGTTGGCATAAGATGCTTGAGGCCAATATTTAATAAGAACACTGAAATCCTAGCTAGTCAGATGAAAGGTCGTTTGCCGCCAGTCTGCGGATTAGTAACTTTATTTTGCTGAAGTCTGAACTAGGCTTTGAATCTTGTTTACCCAGGCTATAGCAGAACTATTCAATCAATTTTTGGTGATATCTGATACATATATGATAACAAGAATAATACATTCAATATTTTGACTTACAATCTTAGCCTTCTGATGAAGTGTATCGATTGTCTCTTTCCCTGTTTCCCAGTTTTTCAGTTTGATAATCTTCGGTGTTTTGGAGGTTTCACGCAAGGTACCAGTGAAGGGACATTTCTTAATCGGTGACGTTAATGGACTAGCGTTGTTACTTTCTATCTTATTTTCAGGATGTTCATTTGTAGTTTTCACATCAACAGTAGTGGTTGAAATAGCTTGTCCATTGGTTATTTGATTGTCTTTTTGTTTGTGTTCTTCTGCAGTTGATGATGTCCCATTTGCTTGACTTGCCGTTGCTTGCTTTTCTCGCTGCACACGAGAAGTATTCGCAGAACCTGTTTCGGAGAAAGTCGTCTCCATCTCAGCCTTGGTTGCATCTTTTGCTCGTACCTTTAAGGCTACCATACTTCCAATCGATATGTCATTCAGAATCTCTAATGCTTTCGCGAACGAGGTCTCTTGAAGTGACTTTCCATTAACCTCCAGCAAAACATCCCCAACACGAAGCATTCCGTTGGCTTCGGCTGTACTGCCCTTGACAATACCAGATATCGATACACATGGTTTTGTCTTCCTTTCTTTGACGAGGAAGCCAAGGCCACCGATTTTGTCTTTAACAAGTTTTGTGGATATGGTTTTTATACCGCTCATTCTGAACTACCAGTAAGCTACAAACAAAAAATATTTGGTTTGCCAGTCGCCACTGAAATAATATTACTGTATGAACAAAGCACATATACAAACACGTCAGTAATGAAGGTCTAAGATACTGGCAGATTCGTGCCGAAGTATTTGTCAAGCACTACTATTCAAATAACATCAGATTCAATTCCGTTTCTCTTGTGACATGTGAACCTAATTAAGAAACCCAAAACATTTAAGTGCACCCAATAATAATTAGAAATATGGACGAAAATGAGAACGGACTTAGTCATGTTACGATTTACCTATGTATATGTGATAGATATCATATTAATATCAAAGTAGCGGTTTTCCTTTTGTTACATCGATCGGTTCAGCATATTTATATTGTATTTAGAGACCAAGTGATCTGTTGATCAATATCATCCTAACGAGCATACGTGTAGACCAGACCTCACTTGGCTCGTAACTTCGACCCCGCCTACATAGACTTTATTTATGACTAGAGACAAAATGAGATCTACTTTATTTCCGACAGTAAGCCGACATAATGACAGGAGACTCTAGACATTTAGCAAACGGAACGGAAATGTATCTTGTTTTGTCTTGATCGATCAGCCAATGGTTACTACACTTGACATCATAACATATAGGCAGAGAGTGATTTATAGTTCATGTACAACTAGCCGTCTAGTCTTGTGCGAGAATCACATATATAAAAAAATATATAGTTCTTTCTTCTTCTTTCGTTTCGTTTCGTTTCGTTTCCTTTTGTTCCCTTTCGTTTCGTTCCCTTTCGTTCCCTTTCCCGGCTTTCGTTCCCTTTCCTTTCGTTTCCTTTCGTTTCGTTCCCTTTCGTTCCCTTTCGTTCTCTTTCCTTTCGTTTCGTTTCGTTTCCTTCCCTTTCGTGTCCTTTCGTTTCCTCTCGTTTCCTTTCGTTTCGTTTACTTCCCTTTCGTTTCCTTTCGTGTCCTTTCGTTTCCTTTTGTTTCCTTTCGTTTCCTTTAGTTTCCTTTCGCTTCCTTTCGTTTCCTTTCTTTTTTCACTTTTTCCATTTCTTTTATCTTCCTCCTTTTCCTATCTTTTTCTATTCCTTTCTCGGTTTCGTTTCCCATATCTTTCTTTCAGTCTCTCTTGCCCTATTCGTCATTTAACACTAAGCTGTGACCCAGTATCATACAATCCTTTAAAACAAGGCGTTGGTTTAATAACCTCTACTACCTTAAAGCATCCGGCTTTATCATGCAGTTAGCATTCTTTTCTTATAGATCAATACTCCAGTAAAACCAATTTCCTAAAACTCTAAAAGAGCTTTTTTATTTACCTTAAGTTGTCAGTCGCCAACAAGAAAAAAACGCTTGAAGGGGATGGATCTTACCTGATTATCAGCTTTACTGAATTCAAAAGCGATGTAATTCACTGATTTTTCAGTTTTTTGTTCAAGTTTTTTCTTTTTGATATAAAAAGTAAACAGCAGTTGTTTCCAACCATTAACTCGGGACCACTTGTCTAACTCATGACAGAATCTAATTCTATACAAGATGAGTCATGTCAATGTTCAACATAGATACCTTTGCTTGGGAGCCGGTCGACTAGTCGCATATGTACAACAGAATTAAGCAGTCTTATTTGTCGAAGAACAAGTCCACGAGTCAACTAGCCATGCTGTAGAGATAGTAGAAACAAGCCCCGAGGCGAATAGCACTGAGCTCCTTTATAATTTCCTTGCTTCTTGCTCTTGAAGAATGCAGGATTTTCTATCGCATAAAGCTTAGTTATTAAATTTGGGTATACAATGCTTTCTATTTGATTCAGGATCAGTACCGCATTAGCCATACGGAGAAAAGAAAATTAAAATGGGTAACACTTTAACACCGCTTTTCATAAGGTTCTCATTTTTACGTGAAAATGATCTATTCAAAATATAAGGAAAAAAAGATCGTGATCATGACTGGATGTCAGTAAAAGCCATTGACTGTACAGCCAGTAAAATGTTTAACTGACTCTTTGTTACATTAGCACGATAAATCATTCATGCAGTGTGTGTAAGTATAGTGAAGTGTTGGAAGCCAGTAAACTTCACTGAATTCGGAAATTACTATTAAGATTAGGAGCTTTCTTAAATGAAAAAGATCTAAAGTGGTGTTTTGGCATTTGTTTGTCCCGATGGCAGCAAAATAATCAAGTAAAAATCCCGTATCATAGCGGCGGGTATTATCAAGCCTATATTTAACTATTTCAAAAAAACGTTGTCGGTCGACGGAGATCTGAAATCTAAGTGACATGCTGTAATGTATGTAACATATTCACATCCGAACAATGCCTTTTAGCTTGGAATGTACTGATGCTATCTCTCTCTCTAATTGACACATAAATTAAGTGAGAACAAAGTGAAATAGAAATATAGAATTAACTGAAAAGAGAAAAAGAAAAAAAGGGATAAAAGCACAGAAGAGAAATGAAATGAAACAAAAACAAAAAAAAAATCAAGAATTGTCAGTGCGAGGAACAAAGAATAGCTGTTGTCGTGACGCCATAAAATCATAAGTATCGTTATCAATCATTAACTTTAGTTACTATTCCAACCAGCCTTATTAGTATGCATGGCCAGGAATACACGGACCACACGATTACCAATGATTTAAAACGTACATACCATACCAAACCTCATTCGTCCTCTGTTCTATCATTAAATGTTGATTAAAGCACTGAGACACACTGCATGTGCATTGAGTCATAGGGTGCATTGAGTCATAGGGTGCATTGAGTCATAGGGCTGCGAGAGATGTCTGTAAAAGTACGACAAGCTAGATAACTGTCATGATTGATGAATCAACACGAATGTACATAGTGGACTCTGTTTGTTCAGCTACCCTGCGTCGTCCCTACCTGGTCTGTTCCACACATCGAACACTGACAGTGAACTGAAGATGATCTATTGGTAGCTATTAGTTAAGACTTTGTGCAGGCCAAGACGTACGCTGAGTTGTGAGTTATCTGGAATGTAACCACATTCAGGGTTTGTAGGCAAAAGAGGTCAAGGATATTCAACTGATTGCCATGACAACAGTCACGTGTTGAAGGAGCGGGATATCAGTATTACGGTACGATTCATGATATAAGCCTATTGATTCTCATTCTGCCATTCCTTCTTTACAATTTTCCAGCCTTTGTCGTCTTTGCAGTGATGACACGGGTTTTTCCAAGTGCGTTCTTACCCATGAGAAGGAAATAATCTTTTGACCAAGAAGATTATCGACAACCACGTTTAAGAGAGAATAGTGGCGCGGTTCATTAAACTATTTCAGAGGTGTTAGGATCGCAATCGGAAAAAGTTAGTTAGATGATAAGTATGAGCGTAATAGAATGTGGTCAACATTAGAAATGTTACTGAGAAAAGCATGATCAACAGCACCTACAGGATAAAGAACCTAGAGGCGCTTAGACTCGCTGTATCACTCGTCCTCATATTTAATTTCATCATGACACTTCCGTCACAGGCCATATATGTTCTCTTCATTCTATTTTTAATTCTCACTCATATAGCATAAAGCCTACATACTAACAGTAGAATTTATTATATATTCTAATTGTCATTGCAGTTTTAACTTCTTCACAAAGGTACGATGGCTTATGTGAAAATCACAAGGTAGATTTATTCAGTAATGGATGTCATAAGCAGGAGTATTCATAAACTGCGCTTAGGATGATCTTTCTTATGTTCTATCTAAATTCTAACTTTTCGCCATATATAAGTTAATCGAAGGATGAAGTCAATAAATAATACTTTGGACCCGTATATTTTGTTAGGTCTCGCTCTTTTGGTTGGATGGGTTTTCTTGGGTTCTCCGGTTGTCTTCGAAAAGGAGTTATTCGTGCTGACTCGTAAGGCAGAGGACCTTTCCTTTTTCTGAGCCGTCTGTCAATTGATGTACAATGAAGCTACTCACCTTGGACAAGAATGGTTTGTTTGAAACGCGCCTGAACGGTAGGTTGCTTGCTTGCCTGCGGTATGGAACATATGATGAAACACTGCTTATTACCTAATGAACTGAACGCTAAACCCCGAGATTAACAGTGCTATATAATGCGCATGTCAATATCAGGCAACCACACCCCGCTTCGATAGCTTAGAAGTCCTATGTGACTCAGTTTGTTCATGCCTTTCTGGGTCTTCATCATTCTTATACGCTCGACATTATTTCGATTAGTACTACAAACTTTCAGTTGTTCTTCGATTTTTTTCTGCGCGTCTTCCTTAGCAAATAAAGGATAACGATTTGATGTGCGATATTTACCGGATGATGCCTAATACTGATTTATATTGGCATTCATTTCTGTTGTTGCAAAGTATCGCATAACTACTGACATCACTTATGTACTTACATGGCGTCTCCTTGGCTTTGCTGCAAGATCTCTTCTGACACTCAACGTAGTTTTGACTCAAGTTAAATAAACAGAGTCAAGATTTCAACAAAGGGCGGTCATAGTAACTGTTACCAAGGTTACTGTGCTGAGTATGCTAGTATTGCAGCTAAAGAAATAGCATTAGGAATGAAGCAGCCTTCGGGCCATGCGACTTAAGATAATTTATGGCCCTCAAGACTTCCAACTAACTCATGGTTTATAAACTTAATCCGTGTACCCAGAAAAAAATATTGTTATTGCACCGACAGGTAATCCATGCACAAGAGACCTATAAGGATTAGTATTACATCAAGGATTCATGGTAATACTGCTACATTCATAGCGACCTATTCTAGCGCAAACGATCAGCACAAATGGAACTCGCTTACGCATATCTCAATAAATATTATTGATGTTTGATTGCATGTACTTTTACTATACTATATATCTATTTATTTATATATTAATTCTAATAGTTTACTTGTTTTGGTAAAAACATTTGATGTTATTATCATTGTAGTATTATCAAGGGAAAACAGTGTTTGGATGTTAAGCCGTTAATCAATGATGTTTGATACAATATTGATCTGTCTTTATAAAAGATCAGAACGGCGTCAGGTGCAGTTAACCCTAACCAATATATTAATGAGATCAAAGAGATCATCTCAGATATACTTGATGGGGTAGTAAGTGAGCTAACTATCTGTACTATTCTAACTGTAGCACTCGGACCAGTTTATCTATCCGCATTGAAATATATAACATCACTAGGAGAACCAGGGGTGGTTACATGGAATCTCACTTGGTAAAGCCGTTCACGTTCTTTACGCTCATTGAATGAAATTTATTAAAATTATGGTTTGTCCTTAAAATTCAACAAATGTTCACAAAATAGCTTTACTATCGCATCCGCGATAAGGCATGTTTGCCGGTAGCTTGTTACAGATTGCATAATTCTTCGATTACTGAGGTACGATACATAACTCACTGAAATGAAAGGATGAACCATGGCAGGTCATGTAATTCTAACAGCTTTAATACTACATGGAATAAATATCGAAAATATCTTACTATTTTGTAATGGATTTTTGTATGCGCAGGTAGTAAACGGCGTTTAGGTCTTTGTTTTTTCCCTCAGGCAAAAACAACTAAATACAATGGAAAATGAAAATTAGAACTAAAAGGGAATGAAATGGGATGGAATATTTTACCACCTGTATGTTCGACTTCTTAAATTGTATAACTCACAGTTTCCTTTTGACAACCAATAAGCGTCCTGTTGCTCATCAGTCAAAACTCCCAATAAAATTCACTGACTGGCTGATCTCAACGATGCGCTTGACAGCTCAATAGAGAAAATCTCAGCTCGCCTCTTGGTTTTAGCTTTTTGTCAATACGATGTGAACAGGTGTGATAGATTCTAAGATTATCTTGGAAGAAAACTACTGTGGTTACAAATTCTCGTGTCACATATCAATGCAAATGAATTCAGTACTTAAGTGAGAGTCACTCAATCGATAATTGAAAAGTAGGTTCTTGACTTGATGAATATTTGATAAACATACTCACCTTGCTATGATCAAAAACAAGCCAATGTGAAAGTTAACTAGTTAAAAAACTTAACATCAAATTATTTTGACCCAGCCAGCAAACGCTTGAAAACGAAGACCAGTTGACCCTTAATAATCATAAATAATTAATTTGCTTTTTACTTCGAATTCACGTTCATTTTATCGTTGTTTTATTACTAAAGCATATAACTCAGATGGAAATGAACGAGGTACTTTTCGACCAAAAACAAAATAAGCACTTTGTACAAAAACAAACCTCAATCACAGAAGGAGCAGAATCAAAGAGAAATCAGATCTTGTGGTTTATCATTCATCTACTTGACTGTTCAAATATCGGACAAAATAGATGGTTGATCAAATCGATCAATCTTCTTCGTTACCCCAAAGAATTGTAGTAGAATTTTTACAAAACTGCTCAGATAAACCAAAACAAAAAATGACTTATGTAAATGATAATAAATAACTTAAATAAACGAAATCAAATAAATTAAAAAGAGAAAGACTGGAAGAACTTTAGCCTAGTTTGAAGAAATTCCGCGCAACGTTGAAGTGAATTCGTTTCTTAAAATCACATCATTTTCATACTACATTCAGACGACAAAGAATTGTTAAAAACCGAATTCCTTTCTTTCCTTTTAGAAGCTGTTAAGAAAGGAATCGTATCCAATTACAATACATATTTGATGAAGCAAGTTTTTAGCAATTAGTAGCGAGTGAGTATCGAGTAAACAGCCCGACATCATAATGCTGATATATATATATATATATACATCCATGTCGATAGTTACTTTAGAAAAAAGAAACTTTTCTTACACAGGGAAGCCTGCATTGAATCGAAATGAGACATTCCACTAACTACGTTAAAATAAGACGCAGTAATGTCGTGACTTATCAAATACAGGAATATCTCAACCTAAATTGGGTCAGTGTCTGATCATCAGATATGATATCAACTGGAATATTGTGTAGTCGCCAAGGGTGGCGAGAGAAAAGCATAAGGCGAAAATAGTTATCGGACACTATGCAAAACTGACATCTGTATTAATCGACTCAACGCATATGACGTCACTATATGGGAGTAAAACGTGAGAAGTAAAGGAATAAAAAGATTAGTTCTCTTCATTTAGTAACACTACTGAACATGCAGATAGTCATTTATCGGTAAAGAAAACACATTCCCGGATATGTACCGCGGTCAACGTATCCAGGATGATTTCAGTGAAGGCGGAATGAAGGCAGACTATACCTTTCCTCTCTATATTTCACATTACTCTTTATTCCTGAGGCGGCTAGTGGCTAATCATCCAGTCCACTCACCCCCTTCGATCCGCCCTTTATTTTTCTTCATGATTAAGATGTTCTGAGAAACACTAAAACCCACTGAGATATAAAGGATTCAAGCAGATTTGCCTAAGATATCATAGATGGTTTTAAGATCATAACCAGAACATACTTCCTTCCCTCCTTGCATGATCCACACCTACTTCCGCGCGGTAAACTAATTGGAAATAAGCAAAGAAAAGGCCACTGCCTAGAATCGTGCATTTACAGTGTTGCACTTAACCGATTGATTGATCGATGGGAGAATTTGTTTGTAAGTTACAGTCAGCAGCTAAGTTGAGTTGTTTTGTCATGAATAGACAAGTATAAGTATATCTATAACTGTATCTTGCTTATTAAGCGCCACTGATGCACATTAATGCGGAGAGGCAAATACTAGGTTTACAAGGATAAGCAAGAAAACAATTCGCCAATCAAAACCAAGAGTTCAAGGTCCAAAAATCAGGACTTTGATTAAAATCAAATAAACGGTCTTGATTATTTTTGTCTTTGAACCATAATTGCTTTCTCTACTGATGTGTGTGGCCGTCAAGCACTGCGCGCTTTTGCATGGTGAACGTGATTGAGAGAGATTCCAAAAGACACTTTTTGCCCAAAATCAATTTAAGCAATTAACCATACCTCGAGTGATGTAGTCATGATTTTGGTTCTAAGCAAACTAAAATGTTAATTCAGTTAGCAAGTTTTTTATCGAAATTGAAATCGATGTTTTCTTTAAATCTTGTGGTTTTACTGCTTTCTTATTCTTAATTGCTGGAAAGAAATTGCTTCGCATTCAGAATTTAAAACCGAACAGAGTTTTGGCGTGTCTCAGTGAAAAGGGCCTGCCTTTCAGGATTGAAAGAATACGTATGGTACTTAGGGTGACTGACTGACATTGCACCATGAGCTACCATGCAAAAGTAAAGAAATAGAATAAAATGAATGGTTCAAGTGATGATGTTTTGTTTGTGAATGTCGAGTGCCGTGTGAATAAAAGATGAGAAATATCGTAATCCAATCAATGTTGAACACAGAATCGGATTTATTTGCATATTGAGTGGATTGAATTTATAATAAAAAGGGATTAAAACGTCGAATTGTCAGAGTAAATAACATCTCTTGATCCGGCAAAGACAGAAATAACCTTCCTCCTCCAGTCACAGCAGCAGCAGCAACAACCTGCTACTGAACCGTACCGTTTCTACCGAAAAGACTTTTAAACCAAGGCACCGGAACTGAAAATTGTAAATGTTATGACTAATATCATAATTATCGCATACTATTATTAGTAAACAAAAAACAACCAAGCAGGCTGCGAAGGAATGAACTGACCTTGAAGTAAATTACATATCACCATCACAACCAACACCGACAAACAGCAAGGATCGCGAACAACTGATCGAGGGTGAACTGATCGGCTGGTAAAAGGTCGTTCGATTACAACCATACAGTTCGATCGCGGTATGGAAAGAATGAAATCATACAGTAATAAACATAATCAATTTATATGTTGCGTTCTCTATCTATAAATCCATCTTTGAAGCTCAGCACGGCTCTTTATACGGTTAGACTCCTACAGCCAAGGATAATGATGCTTGGGCGTTCAAAACAATAACTAGGAATCAGAGTAACCACGGAAGAAAAGCGGCGATATTCTACTGAGAAATGTAGGTCAGTTGATTCTGTTGATCTTATCAGCTAAACGATATCAAATTGATGTTGAAAAGGAAAAGGATTGAACAGATTTAATGATAAAGCAGCTGGAAATAATTAAATTAGCACACCAGTTGACGAAGAACAAATTAGTCGTACGGTTTAGATACAGGAAAAAAATAGTTTTTACAAAATCAAAAAAAAAATCTTGGCCTTGATGTTGAAAAAAAACTGCATACTAAACAATGACTTTTAGGGCTAACATTCGTGTTGATATGTTTAGCTTGCTGGACCTGTTTTGCCGGTCATGAACAGTTCAGTCACTGCTCTTGATGCCGCATCCACAAATAGCTACTCATACTAGTAGAAGCATTCGGGACGGATAAAAAAGGACAAAAATATCTACTTGGACATAGAGTATTAAAGGTCCAAAGAATTATTGTTCGCATTCTAGTTGTTCGAACAGTATTTTGTGTTATATTATACGAACACATACCTCGGGTTAGAATTATCCTGCTTGATTGACCGTGTTGTATCACCAGCCGCCAAGGAAGGAAGATAAAGTCAATGTGCCGATAATATGAACACTAAAAAAGGGCGTACGTCAAAGTTATTATTTCAAACAGGATTGAAATTACGTCTTGTAAGGTCATGACGCCTACATAATTATATTATTTTACTACCAATACCATACAGCTATTCTTCTAATCATTCCATTACTATGATCAATTGATTGAAGCAAAAAGGTGGCAAACAATTAGCACTAGTTCACCTTTAGTGTATATGCACCACCTTGCACCATCAACACAAATGGACGGCACATGATTTCTCAAGTCAGCTATGGACAAAATCAAACACTGCGCTACTGAAGGATTTACGACACAAATACTTAATGTTTCTTTATTTGTTTTTCACTAAAAGAAATCTCAGTGTTTATCTTTCTATTGTTAATTGCTATTGGTGTTTGGTTTTTTCCCCTCTTTGATTGCAAATCAAATCAAATCAACTGTCTTGTCGTCTTGTTCATTTTGGAATGTTGTAGAAATATGCTGACAGTTTCACCAATTTCACGGGTTTGGCTGATCAGTTCCAATGGTTGTTATGCATTCATAGTGTTATTTGTACTATCTAGTATATAAGCGCCATTATTTTCTTTACTCTGACACATCTAATACAGGATGTTTAATCATTTCAACGATTTTTTTATAAAGCGAAAGTAAACATTTCAAATCAACAGCCCTGCGTGCAGATGTATGTGTATTCATGTTATTGTAGGTACCGTAAAAACCCTCATTATATTCATTTATTGCTCGTATAGGGATGTTTGATGAAAGCCAGTTTCAGATAATAATCAAATTTGTTTTTTTCTTATGAACTTTATTGAAAAATTCCATTTTCTTATTTTCAACTACAAACTGCACATTTTGCTACTTAGCGCTTTCTTTCCACGATTCGGCTTCATAAACATGATTTCTCAGAGTGAATTAATAGGATCAGCCGCGGCTCAGACAAATGCGTTCCCGCGCAAGTGATTTATATTTTCAGCGTGATGTTCAAGTGGTAGAAAGATGTTAAGATTTGCACAAACTAATAAACGACTTAAATGACATTGTCACTATTTCTGTCATCTTCGGTTCCTGTTTGCGGAATCTAATATAAATCAGTGCATGGTTTATGGAGCAATAGATCGTGTACAGCCGAGGGCTTGGACGTTTCCTACCCAATGACTTTAATCTCCTTCATAGTGAGAACTGAACTGACCTATCGATGTTTTGATACCTAAAGTAATCATTTGTAATCACTTTGGATATAAAACAAGATCATTACTGATCTTTTTTGCTATTGCAATAGTGAACAAAACAGTCATTTGCACGACACGCAAGGATTTTTTCTGTTCGTAATTTTGTGATTGAAACCAATGATTAAAATGTTGACTATTCTTCAACGTCTTCTCCAAGCTGTTGCAAATGACAGAGAGGAAGAGGAAGGTGGTAAAATTATAGTACAATATAAATTGTTAGTCCATAAGTGCCGATACCCAAGGAGGATGAATCACCAACAGTATTCAAGTGACAGCTGATGCGCATGCGCACCTGATGCGAGCAATATACTGACTTAAAACGTTATAAGAGATTAAAGTAGGTAAGTCAGTATACCATCAAACACTCGGTGACCGTTCGGTGATTTAGATAAGCCTAGTGTGAACGATAGCTGAATACAGTACTTGATACTGTGATTTTTTTAAAGGTACGAAGGATGGATGTATCTGGTTATGTCACAGTATCAGCAAAAACATGTGTGTGGGTATTGCGTGAGAGATAACTGTGGCTTTGATTATTTCAAGATACGTAGATTCATACCTGTTCGATAAAGAGACATCTGCCTTGAAGATATAAGTGGATCTTGAAGAAAGTATTGAAGTAGAAACAGAAAATATTGAAATAGCAAGACCCGTTTTCTCTAAATAGAGAAAGGCTTCAAGATAACTCCATCAAAAGGCCTTGGTCAACAGCGTTAAATAGCAAGAGCCATGTTTGACATTGGTGATTAGTTCACAGAAAAGCGGCTCTAAACATGTGATTTTAGAATGATTAAGTACATCCTATTTCTAGAGACGAACCTATGGTGTTATGGCTAAAGCACGCAACGAACAAAGGGTACCGACTGTGAAGACTTTATGTTTCCAAACGATTCTATTGTAAAAGTCATACTCGTTTGAAATTGCTCACAGATTTCAATTGTTATTATAGATCGATGTAATAAATTGATATTTGGTGTTTGTTTATCCTTTAGATGACAAATAATTACTGAACACCGGAGGTATATGCATGCAGAAAACGATTATTGGCAGGCCGCGCCTATCATTATTACCCCAATAAGCACTCTTCCATTGGGATTCTGTATATTTTAATTTGCCAACAGCACTGTGGGCGTGTTTGAGGTACAACTGAACTTGCACTACATTCTGTTTACATGACATACTTTAGTACCAGAAAGTCATAACATCTATGACCACTTGACCTGTGCGAAAGGATGTTTTAAATAAGAGCATCTTGTCACTTGATAAAATCAAGCATTTCATATATGCGTTTATCAATGGTAAGCTTAATCCCATTAACGCTTTTTCCTCAATTTGCCGACGAAGACATTTAGAATCTTACCCTTGGCTAGATAATTGCCCTATTTCACTATAACGTCACTGCTTGTTTATGTGGGGGATAGAATCGCCGAATCTAATAGAAAATTCGAACAAAATTTGCTCCAAGCGAAACAGTTTAATCTAAAATGGCTTGGTTTTCAGATATAATATGTGCTAATATTTACTAAAAAATATTCAAAATCTACTTCTCTTCGTGGATTGATACGGGTTTTAGAACAATTTTCGGTGAATTTTCGTTGATTTGAACCCCTCCAACGCCATGATCCTTTGCGTTTAAACAATAGATTCCCAGATCCAGTGCGCAAATGCACATCACTCATGCCCACAGTACAAATATTCGTTACCAGCGGTCATACCCAAGCCACGCATATTCAAACATTCAAGCATAAACAAAATGATGGCGAGATTTAGTGTTGTTTGTTGCCTTCTTCAATTTAAACGGCATTTTTCTCGGTAACTGAACAGCTGATTTTCAAAATTCTTGAATATTTTGTTGTGGAATTCATGTAGGACTCAAAGAGTTTTGTTTTATTTTCAGTTTGACTGAGGTTGGACGGTTTCAGGTGCCCAAATCTCAAGGAACATATGAGGCTGGACAGGTACGTAATCTTCTATTGTATTCATATTCAAACCAATATTTAAAAGTTCTAATTTACGAATCCAAGAAATTATTATCCCTGTGTTCTTATGTTGTAGTATGTAGTATCATTTTTCATTGAGTCCTATAGCTACACAAAGTAGAAGCCTTTTTATAGGCAAACTATTAATTTTGGCTTGTCTGATTAACACGAGCAATTGTAACTTTAATATGTATAGTTCAAACGTTAATCTCAAGGGAAAAACTATTCATTTGAAGCAACATGCATGCATAATTATTTGATATTTACTTATTATATATCTTACAGCTGTTTCTGCACAAGATATTTGGCTATAGAGGTGTCCTGTTGTTTCCATGGGTAGCAAGATTGTATGACAGGGACAGAGAAGCCATTGAAAATGAAAAGTAATTCATCCATTTATATGATAACCTACTGGTTAAAGCTCTTGCAAGGTTTATTTCTGGTTTAGTCTTGTTTATAAATTATTCTTTGTATATTTCTCCCCAGAGATTTTGAAGACACTCCAAGTAACATTAATGACATTAGTAAAGAATTGAAACCAGAATCCAAGACTTACTATCAGGCCTTGATTGACACTAGAGATTCTCCATTCATTGTATGTCGATATTCTTATCCATATAATATGTTATATATTAAATGTACTGTTAATATTTCTATGAAAATTATATGTTACTGGTTATTGCAGTATTACATTGTATTACATTCTTTTACCACTATGTTCATTAAACTACGGGCTGGTGCCAGTTCAATTTGCAATGAAAATCAGGCATTTCACTGCCATCAAACCATCCTGAATTTATTTCCAAGTTGAGTTTTTAAATGATAAATTTAAGCCACCCTGGTTCTACTGCTTAAGATTATTTTTTAGCTTTCATGATCTGAATATCCTAGAATTGAAAAATACTCATTCATATCAGACTGAGTTGCAATTCTCATACATGTATGCACAGAACTTCAAATGGTTACATGTATATCTGACGATAAATGATAGAGTAGTAATTCTTGGATTCTAAGATATACAAATTATAAGAACTAGCCAATAACTGCAGTTGTACTTCTGTCTCAATTTTCTAAATATAGACAAATTTCTTAAAGTTTCCATTTAAATGTCCCACTTAAATAAATCCAAGCAGTTTAATTGATGGAAGAGAATCACCAAATTTCCATTGTATTTGAACTAGAGCCAGCGCAGAGTTATGAACATAGTAGTAATGACTATTTTTTCTATTTACAGCGTGCTCAGCCTGAGATAGTGACATTCCTTGGACATGAATCAGATAATGCTTTATATACTATCCCAGGTAAAGGCCTCTGTTGACAGCAGTGTTATTTATAATGAAAGGACTACTCTGTGTAAATAAAGGCTATTAATTATTATTAATGGTCTTACAAACCTTACATGTATCAGCATCTTGCAGCCCAGTTGCCTGATGACATCATTTTACTAGCACTAGAAGAATGTTTTGGGATTTTTCTTTCTTATTTTTATTCTCTTACAAGTATAGAAAGATGAATGGTGCAAATCAATTTAACAAAAGAAAGTGTGCAAGGGAATCGTTCACTGCTATGATGCTATGATGCAAATCGTACTGAATATTATGAATCTTGCAGGTCTAGACTATGTGTCTCATGATGATGTCTTACCATACATAATAGGAGACCCGTTCTCAAAACCAATTAATCATGAATTGTTTGATAAATTTCTTACTCCAGAACCAGGAAGAGGTAAGAAAGGTTTATTGCAATAATACCATTAACTAGTAGTAATGATAAAGAAGTGTAGTTTATTGTGTGTTACAAATAGACTATGTGTTAGATTGCGATAAAATGAGAGAGAGTGATTTGTTTGTTGTCAAGACATATTACATAATATAGATAATAACCTGCTTGTATATTGTACTAGTCCCACCATTCACCTGTAAGGATGCTCTGCAAGTCTGGCAGGAGAAAAACTACAAATGGTTAGAACTGACAGATGTTCACAGAGAAACAACTAATAATGTCAGGGTGACTGTTATGCCTTTCTTTATGGGAGTTAAAGTGAGTTCCTTCACATCCCTCACATTTTATTTACATCTGCACGTTTAATTTTTGATGCTTAATAATTATTTTTCTTATCTTTTTACAGAATGTTCAGCCCACACCAAGCTATTGGGTAAGGTGTATTTTTTACTTGTGCAGTATTATTCTGTGTGTTATAATTGAAAGGGTACGCATCCTTTGGGTTACATAACACCAGATCTTATCCTTAAAAATCTATCCAACTAATGACCCTGAAAAAATGATTCTATGTTTAAACATTGAATATTGATTGGTGAGTCAAGCCTTTAGTGCAACATAGCTAAAAGATTAATGTGGTATCCATTTTGTACTTTTCAGTGGCGTTACAGTATTCGCCTAGAGAATCTTAGTCCAGAAACTGTTCAACTTAGAGAAAGACATTGGAGGATATTTAGTTTATCTGGTACATTAGAAACCGTGAGAGGTAGAGGAGTTGTAGGGCAGGTAGGTGCATGATAACATATTTTTCACATAGGCTTCTGCAATCGCACCCTCTTATCAATCTTTTCAATTAAGCAATGTATAAATTCATTTTTGCTTTTAAAAAGTAAGATAATGGACACTATGAACTTTACTTAAAGTGCCTCTCAATAGCACATGCAGAATCATCAATTGCGATGAAGTAGATTTTAGTGGACATCAATCAAGGTATTTCCATGACAATCCACAGGCATGTGCCCTTGTAAACTTTGTGCTTTCCAACTTATGCCATGTAAACACTTTGGGGAGTCATACAACTTTAAACATGTTATTTAGAAGTACCTTAATATTGCCTCAAAACACCTTACTCCTACAATACTGTAATCCCTACATTCAGTGCCTTAACCAATCTCCTCTTTTGTCTTCAATATTGCTGTAGGAGCCAGTTTTATCATCACAACAACCTGCATTCCAGTATAGTAGTCATGTGTCCCTCCAGGCATCTAGTGGACATATGTGGTAAGCAATGTATAAGACCTCTCTCACTCTAATTCACTTCTTGCAAATAAATGTAGCTGTTTAGTACAAGTGGTGTCCTACAAAATCATCCAAATGGGTGTTGTGAAACTCTACTTTAGGGAAACAATTCTGCCCCCCTCCCCCCACTTTATGATTAGAAAATGGCATGTTTAACTTTGTAATAACTTTGTTATTTTCTTGCCACAGGGGAACATTCCGGATGGAGCGTCCAGATGGTAGTACATTTGATATTAGAATTCCTCCTTTCTCTCTTGAAAGCAAAGAAGAAGAGACATCTCCTGTCATATAAGTCCTTAATAATGTTCATAATAGATTAATATGGATTAATGGACTCAAAAGGAGAAATGTGTTGCACTGCCACATCTGATATGCAGTGAATCACCCATTACTCAGGATACGGTGAATACACACAAGCAAGTCCTGACAATTTGGCTAATTGCATCAGCATCTTATTTGATAACACGTTTTGGCACAGGACATCTCTTTAACTTTCATATTTTTATTTTAACTTTCATTTTTTTATTTGTCAATTTTCGGTGTTTCATTGTTAATTTTAAAAGCTAGTATTACCTTTTTATGATTAGACATTTATATCAATTCTATTATATATGTTTGGCCTACTAAATCAGTGTAAATATGTTCTACTATTAAAGCTGGTTTATACAATGTAAATTAAGATAAAATTACAAATACTTAAAAGTATTATTTTTGGAGTGTCACCCGTCTTGCATGTTATTCTTCATAGCGCAACAATCTATAGTCTTGACCGAGAGAACTGAAGGTAACTAAAGATTGAAAAAAATTAACGCACCCTCGGTACTTGTTTTGTGTACTCGGTGTTTAAGGACATAAGCGAAAAGTGCGACGTATTTATAAGCTATTTTTGGGGCTTTCTAAGTGAAAAGATATGGCCAAGGACATGCTGAACGGATGCATCAGTGGGACAGGAAAAAATCTTCAATCTCTACCTACGCCGTATTACCTTGAAATCAACTTAATTCAGCTACCATCAATATCGTTGGGCCTTGCATTAAACGTGGTTAGATATCATGCGAATTAAATCAGACGTGTGGGAGAACAGATAGCATGGCTGATGTTCGAACTATGACGTCATACCACCAGGAAAAGCTTCAAAAGCTTTTTGAGAATCGGAGGTGAAGTTTAGTTTTACATTTTCTAATTACATGTTTACTTTAATTTTACTTTTTTAATGTTAGTTTCTTCAGCTCTAAGACACCATGTCTTGCTAGCCTTACCATGCATGCTTAAAGTAAAGACCATTTATACGAACTATCTGCAGTAATAGGATTTGAATATGTCCATTAGCAGGATAACCAGATTTGCGACCAGTAATCATGACAAATAAAATCATGAATAAAAGAAGGAACCGTACTTAACAAAGATAGAATCCGCAGACAAATCGATTTTCAAGTAATAAAGTGGTTGGGAGGTCATCGATTACAGACGCTTCTCCAATCATACTTCCGTAGCATCTTTAGAGATTTCTATAAATAATTTTCATCTTACTTCTCATCTTAGCAACCTTTAATGCCATGAAATGACTCGGCATTGCTATAGTAACGCACATTGTATTAGTTGTTTGCGGCGGACCCGCTCTACTATTCACCTGAGGACACATTGTTCGAGGGAAAAAACGTAGCATTAAGAACCTTGTATAACTAATATCATTTTAAAATTCATATTGCTTTTTTTCTGATTCGTTACTTTTCCCGTTTTCCTCTGATTTTTAAACCTTTCCCCCTCACTGATAAGGACTATTGCGATAATGACAGTATTTTGACCTATGCACCTGGATGGCGGTCCAAGCCAAACGGTTTAATTTGTTAGCGAAGATTCTAGCGCATTTGCTAAAATATCACAATGAGCTTGTCTTGGTTATAGAGGCTCCGCAAAAAGTAATTTCTTTTAAACTAAGACCTAATTTTAAACTCCCGTGATGCAAGATCACTAGAGGGTCTTTGCCAGTGAACAAGCTCGATAAAGTTGCAATGCTATTATAGATTGAGCGACCCTAAATAAATAAATAAAAAGAAAAAAAAAAACTAAGAAAAGGGAAAAATTCTTTCGATATATGAATAAATGTGACTTTCTATTATTTGCCATCCACTGCACTTTCAGTCCCATGAGCAACTGATATTCGTGTAATTTTCCTTCCTATTACTCGCCTACGTAAAGGGAAATGTTACCCTACATAAATAGATACCATAACAGGGTCCTTGAGAATTATAGTATCTGTATGATATTATAAATAAGCAATAATCGCGTGGTTCTCGCATAATCATAATTCAGTTGAACAGCAGTTTGCAGCAAGTCCTTTTTTCATCAAGCGGCTGTCTTTTCACACTTTCTGCGCCGATGACCGGTTGGGATTGTTTTTTTCAAATTGTCTCTATTCAACTGGATGACCTTCGCAGTGCCTTCATTTAACTCAAGCTCACTTGATTTCTACTTTCAAGAGAGTATTTATAATAGATGTGCATAGTCAGGTAACCTTCGAAGAGTCAAATTCTTTTGTCGCAGTTTTGTATCCCCTAGATACGAGGCGCCCGCCTCTCTTCTGCGTAGGTTGAAAACTTACATATTTCTGTGATGACAAAACTTTTTCCTAGAGTCAAGTTATCTTTTATCTTTCCTTCCCTACTTCTTATTTTTCACTAGATCTCGTTAATAGCGGATATTAGTCTTGCCACTTTGATACCTGCTACCCCGGGAAAAATTTCAAAAGATATTAGTCTATATAAGGCTATGGTGTCTATATAAGGAGGCTAGTATAGAGTGGTATTAGTGCGCATGTATAAGTCGTTTAAACACAACACAAACAGTTCAAATGTTTTCAGTTATGCTTCACTTCTCGCTACGGATTTTCCCTTGGTAAAAATGAATATCAATATGCTATTGCATTGATCATCTTATTCCACTACGATTTACTGAATACTTAGCTTGTGAAGATAACTAGTGCTAGGAAAATGTGGCTTTGGAATGCACAAATGTGGAGAGAAAATGCAACGTAGCGTATGTAAATGATTGTTGGAGTTTGTTTTCTTGTGGCCGGCGGACTTCTAAATACTAAATAAGTTATTCAATTACCAGTGATTTTTTAGAGTGAAATTCCTAGATTATAGTCCTACTTGAAAAGTTCTTATTATGCCAATGCCTTCTGCTAATGGTATTAGTATAATGGATAAAGAGTATAACTCTCCGAGTAACAAGAAATCCATAGACGAACTCAAACGACAAGTAAGTAAATTGAAAGCTGAGCTGGAATCAGAGCGTAGTAAACTCAAACAACTGCATCGAGACAAGACGGGTGAGTTAAAAAGAATACAGGAAAACCACGAAAAGGAAAGGCAGAAAACTATTGAGACTGTCACAAAGCGATTACAAAATGAACATTCGGTGGAACTTCGACGGATCAGAGAAAGTTTAACTAAAGAGAAAGACAACGAACTCCGACAAGTTTTGAGATTTAAAGACGAAGAATTGAAAGCATTTAAACAACAAACCCAAGAAGAAAAAGATAGAGCAAAGCGTGCTGAAGAAGATTTAAAAAGACATTTAACAGTAAGAGTAATGGAAATACAAATGATTTAGAAAAAAGACTTAGAAATGAACTAAGTGATATAAAGGAGCAAAAACACAAGACAGACGAATTGTATCGTCTAAAATGTGCCGCAGATTTTGAAAAGGCAGAACTTATTAGAAGACTTAAAAGTGAACACGAACGTGAAATAAACGAACTGATTCGTCAGTCAAAGAGAGAAGTAGCTAAAGAATATCACCATTTACGGTCTGCAGAAAAAGCATTACAAGAAAAGAATCACGAGCT
The DNA here is from genome assembly GCA_011057435.1 of Actinia equina. Taxonomy (NCBI): domain Eukaryota; kingdom Metazoa; phylum Cnidaria; class Anthozoa; order Actiniaria; family Actiniidae; genus Actinia; species Actinia equina. The sequence goes on from WHPX01001388.1 coordinate 143,872, forward strand.
GGCTTTCAAGGATCAACTGACTAGAAAACTAGAAGCAGAAAAGCAAGAAATTCGCCATCGAACAAGTTTGGGAGATATTAATATTTCGGAAAGTCCTCTAAGGTCCCGTAAAAGCAGCGAGACACACGAATTGACTGTGTTCGAAAGCTCGCCGGAAGCAGATGATGTAGTAAGTATAAATTGTTGTTTTTAGTTGCAAGTATATCACGAAGTATGTCGTCTAATAAATACACTGATGAACACGTTACTACCAGCAACCGTATTTTATGTTACGCACGATCGGCCCCATATCATGTTTGCTACATCAACCTAGAACTAAATGGATAAATGTTATCGTTTGTAAGAAAAGATATAATCCAAGTAACCTGCGATAGAATTTTGATACTTCAGCGACATTATTGTAGTTTTGAAATCGCGACGAGAATATTATTGTTTTAGATATTAGATTTGTTTGCAGTGTCCAGTTCTTTATTATGCTTTCCATCCTGGTTTTACAGTAATATTGGTTTTTATTTGTGTGTTATGAACAACATTCTTGAACTCTTTATCTATTCCTGTACATGATATCGTAAATTCAATCAGCTGTTATCTTTTGTTCGAACCAAATCACTGCTATGAACTACCACCGCGTTCGATGTGATGTCCGTTCGGGAAGCCATTGTACTGCAGTATTTGTGTTACAATAATTGTTTTAGAGTTACGTGTGAAATCGTGCGAACATTCTTTAAAATTATTGCATCTTTCTATTCAGCGAACTGATAAATTACTTTATTTTGATTTCTAAAATTGGTTCGTATCTTCTAACCCGCATTACTATCAGTTTATCCAATGTATGTGATAAAATACAAGATGCTATGGCGATACATATGGCTAATGTTGTCACGATTGTACATACATGGCTTTACAGTGTTTATACGATTATTTTGTAAAATCTCTCTGTGTTTTGTCTATTTATAGTTATTGATAATTAGACAAATATTTTCCAATGATTCAATTTATTTTTTATTGTCAATGTGTGAAAGAGGGAAGACATTTGATTTTAGCACATATCCTGAATTGAACCATCGTTCAGTATATTGTTTGAGTCTCCTCACCTTTAGAACCTTGGAATGATTGGTCTTTTAGTAACACGAAATCCATCCAAAAGTTAGTGTCAACTTCTTACTCTAGTAAATTTTTCTATCCTCATCAATGCATCTGTCAATGCGTATTAAACTTTATTGGTTTTTCTGCTTTAAAAGAATGTTATAAAACTGAGCTGTGTAATTCGATTCTTATATTTGTATTCTGATTCTGATTGTATTCTTGTATTGTATAGTGATTCTGTACAACCAACTGTTTAGAAGCTTTCATTGTCTCATCAAACTCTGCTAGATGGTTATACAAATCTCAGGATACTGTATGCTGATTACAAAATCTAACCTTGTAGTTTCAGCTGTCAAGTAAGGGGAACAAAGACAAAGAAAGAGAACTTAGAAAAAAGAATGCAGAATTACAAAGTAAACTGGATATATTGGAGAAAAAATGCACATTTCTTGAGGTAAAGATGACATAATTAATCCGAAGCATGTTCTAGAAAACTGAAGATTTGCATTATTACCATCATCTCCTGATATATCCCTTTTGTAAAACCATTATTTATCAGTGTGACATGTAAGTGCCATAATATAACTACCACTAATAATGCTATGTTAACTACTCTTTTCTCGTAAAGGATAAAATGATTATGAAAAGGGTTGTGCTACTAATAACTGTGAAGTAATATATATTCCTTTATGATAATTTTATGCATCACAGAAAGAAAATGCTTCTAAGAAGACTGGAAGTCAGAAATTGTCTAGCGTCACTGAGGACAAGGTTAAAAAACTCAAGAAAAGAAATTCAGAGCTTGTGTCTATTGCAAGACAGTTGGAAGAAAAAGCCAAGAAGTTGCAAGAAGAAAAAAATGCTGTGATGGTGAGTAGATAAAACTATTGGGGTTTTATTATTTAGTTTTTCACTAACACTAGTGGAAAATTTGTTTAGAAACAAGCAAACAGCAAGGATGATCCCAGTGCAGAAGTTGAACACATGAAGAGAATGTTTGCACGGCAAAGAGCAAAAGACTTGGCTGAACATGCAAAAATACATATGGAGAAGGACAATGAACTGGAGAAGCTGCGGGAAGAACTTGCTTTCTTGTCTGGTGCTAAATCAGGGGCAAAGGTAAAATGAACATTATATCAAAAAATATCATATACTCATCACTAAGATGCTCAAATGATAATAATTTCTTGTTTTTTCTCATCAGAATGACAAAATTGGAGAACTTCAATCAATCATAAAGAAGACAGCAAAAGAAAGGTTGTGGCTTGAGAAGAAACTAGCATCTTTTGGATCTCCTTGTCCTAGTCCTCTTTCTCCCACCCCAGAAGGGATGAATGATCTGGAGAAGAGACTAGAAACCTATACAAACCAAGCTAAAACATCTGAGAAAGAGGCTGAAATACTGGTGAGTCATCAAGCTGCCAATATGCAACACGATGTTCATTCATTCTGATATCATACACAGCAGTAGAAACGCACATGTGTAACTTTCAAAATGCTGCAGAGAGAATTATTTTCAAAATAAAAAATAGAAAATAAAAATTTTGCAGCACTTTTGGTGTGAATGACTAAATATGGTTGTGCATCTCACCAATGTGGCTAAGGGAAGTAAGCTATCACTCACTACAATCAACATAAAACATATTTACATTTTTTTTAGCCAGAGGCAGCAAATATGTATTTGAATTGATTATTCAATTCATTATTTTTCAGAAAAAAGAATTAGAATCTAAAGTAAGAGAATGTGAAAAGCTGAAGCAGTCTGCTGAAGAAATGACAAAAAAATGCTCTAAACTGGTAAGTTGATATTGTTTCCTTTATTCCTTTCTATTGCTAGACATTATTAATTGTAAACTTGGTCAATCTTTAGGAACTTGAACGTGAAAAGTTTGCAGTAAAGTGCACAATGCTTCATCAGAAGAATGTTGAACTTGGAAAGCGAATCAAAGAAATCAGTCAGGTAAGGTATATCTATGTTGTTACTATGACTACATGTTACCATGACTGCATGTTATACTGACTACATGTTACTATGACTACATGATACCCTGACTACTTTTCCCCTGACTTCTTGTTACCATGACTACATGTTATATTGACTACATGTTGACTATTTTACTTTGACAAAGTAATAAGTTACATTTGCCAAAGGTTAGAACTGAGCTTGCCAAGAAATCATTTTATTATCATGGATGTATTGTTTTTAATAGGTTAAACAAATGATTTATAGGTCTATTTTATTTTATATTTCATCAATTCATCATCATATTTTATTTATATAGCTTTGTATTTATAGTTTAATTCAATACATTATTGTAAATATTGTAGATCAATAGTATTATATTTAGCTCTTTTTGGTTTTATTTTATATTGTATATTGTGTATATGTTTAACAGGGCTCCTTTTGATTGCATGTTACCATGACTACTTTTCCCCCTGACTTCTTGTTACCATGACTACATGTTACCATGACTACATGATATATTGACTACATGTTACTACGACTACATGTTAGGTACCATGACTACATGTTATATTGACTACATGTTACTGTGACTGCATGTTACCGTGACTACATGTTACCATGACTACATATTACCATGACTACATGTTACCATGACTACATGTTACCATGACTACATTTTACCATGACTACATTTTACCATGACTACATGTTACCATGACTACATGTTACCATGACTACATGTTATATTGACTCCATGTTACTGTGACTGCATGTTATATGTAACTTGACTCATTGCTTAGAAGACAGGCACTATTATTTCAATATCTGGGATCCATAATGTAATGCAGTCTCGCTACAGCAATCCCTGTTTGTCTTTCAGCTTGAGGAGCAGATAAAATGTCTAAAAGAGAACCTGCAAAACGCAGAAGAAAATAAACAATTAGCTGAACAAGAATGTCAGAAATTGAGAGTGAAACTAGAAGAACTGGTGCTTGTTAAAGAGGTAAGTGTGGGAAATGGAAAGAAAGAAAGAAAGATGGAAGGAAAACGATGAGTTGATGTTGACTGTAGTCTTTGCTTGATACAGGAGTTGAAGTCGTCTGAGAAACAAAGAAAAGAATTAGAAGTCATACAGCAATCAAGTCAGTACAAGTTGAAAGAGCGCGAAGAAGAGATCAAGCAATTACACAAGGTATTTATCACATCATCATCGGTATATATCATGCCATACTGTGACAATACCCTATTTACATCTTGTAATTCATCCTTTTAGATCCAAGAAGAATCGACCCGTGCTCATCGTCTTGCTGTTACATCATTGGAGCAAGATTTGCGAAAACTTGAACAGAAATGTGCGGACTCTGATTTAAGAGCAGCTAATGCAAAGAACGAGCTCGAAAGTGTCAAGTCAAGACGTAGTAATGAACACAAAGCTACACAGACATTCAGACCTTCATCACCAGTGCATTTGGTAGAACATTCACAGGCTACACCACATGATAGAAAGAAGACAGATATTCTGAACACCGCTGCTTCTCGTATTAAACAACTCGCTATGTCTGATAGTGAAGAAGACTCTACATACAGTGGGGGTAAGAATCGATGATGATTATACTGGTCCAAGACCATAAATACAACTATAGACTGTATATCAGGAGTCATTACATCAGTAATCATTCATTATTTATTTGTGTACCATATGTGCTTTGATGAAGTTGGTGATGAATGGAAGATGACAATGTTGATCATAATGATAATATTTTTGATGTTTCAGCCAGCGCAACAAGAGATAAACCTAAAGAGGAGTCAAAACACAGCGGTGGCGGTACAGAAGAGGATGATATTGCTGCTCTGTCTCGCCGCATCAGTCAAGCTGCCATAAGTGACGATAGCTCTGTGAGTGCTGCAGATAACAACTACGATAGTGATGCCAGTGGAGACGTTAATAGCGTAGCTGAAGGAGATATGGCTGATACTGAAGATAATGATATAACAGCCAGTCTGCAGTTGGCAGATGAAGAGGACACAAGTACCCACTGGAAAACCTGATGGAAAAGGTTTGTTGTGTATTTGTTGCTGGTGATTTACAATGGGTCTATTACTGTAACATTTACTGCCCATTCACATTCATCAATGTTTAATTTGCAGGTGATGAGAACGATGTTATGGATGAGAGGTACCTTCAACAGGAACTAACAGGGGATGAGGAGGAAGAGACTGATAATCTGTCTGTTTATATAGCTCGTTATAGTTATGAGCCCTACCAACACTCTCCTAACGATAACCCTGATGCAGAGCTCGCCTTCCAGGCTGGCGATTACTTGTATGTGTTTGGTGACATTGATGATGTAAGTAGGAGTGGCAAACTGCCAACATGCAACAAACTTGTATTCTATTCCAGGTGTACTATTTATTCATATATTGAAACTTTTTGTTCAGGATGGCTTTTATCTGGGAGAATTGATGGATGGCCAGAGAGGACTTGTTCCGTCGAACTTTGTGGAGAAAATTGCAGGTATGTCGTGTCAGTCATGCTATATCAATGAACAAATTCCTGTTGTAAATCTGATCTGCTGTGTTTTGTCTCTAGATGAAAGTGATATGTCGTGGATGACTAATGGTGTAGAACCACAGCCCACTGGTACGTAGCACAGCGTTCTGCTCATCCATCATGCTGATTAATACAAAACTTTCTTCTTATCAAACAACTGCAAGACATATTTTTTTAGCGCAAACTCACTCAATGTGTTGCCTCTTTTCCTCTTCTCGGACAAGGATAAAGGAAGGGAGGAGATGTGATAATATTTAATGACTTTTATGTGTTTGTACTCTACAGAAGACATGCCCAGTAGCGATGAGGAGGAACGCCTATGTAAGTACACTGACTGTACAATAACTGAATGTACTCTTGCACCTCGGTTATAAGTACTGTCTTATGTGTGAAACATTCATTCATGCCCCACTAGGAAAACATAGTTATCAATATTGTAGCATCAACCCATTAATGTTATCAATAAATTCTAACTTGTCTGTATAAATCCTTATTTAAACTCGCAGCTCAAACCGATGGTGACGACGATGAATGTCAAAGTGTAGTGGAAAGCCTCCCAGAGTCGTTAAATTTTCTGGTATAAATATTGAACTGTTATTGAGTTTACTTGAATAAACTTTACGTTACCAACACTAAATGAATTACTAAGAATTAGAGTTAAAGTAATTAATTATGATCTAACAAAACTGCTATGAACGAGACATTGTTTGGGTGAGTTGATAAACCTAAAAACTAATAGCAAGACAATAATTGGTTGAATATATAATAATATGAACAAATAAACACTTATAAACTAAAATAAATAAAAACAAAATAATGAAGATAAGATAAAAATAGTTATATGGTCTTAAAACAAAACTGTCTAAAATGTAAGGGAAGGTCTTGGTGTGTTGTATAACCAATCTAAAACTAAACACAAGTTAACATGTTTTTATCGCATTGTTTCCACAGGTAAGCTTCACCGTAATCTCAGATTGAACGTAGAACACATCCCTGATTCTAAACTATGTGACATAGAAGAAGAGGACGTGACAATAGAGGCATCATGTGAAGCATTGCGTGACAGTCTTAATGGCTTAACTAGTGACGACACGGACTTCGAGCCAAGTGGTGAGTCACGTTGTGGTCACTTAGTCAAATTTTTGTCACCAGGGTCTCATCGTGTTTCTTTTCCCACAGAAATACCATCACCGCAACGCTTAATCCTTTCGCGGCAGTTTACGCGGAGCATCCTTTTGAACTGGAAACCTGCAGACCTCCCTATAGATGAAATAGAAGGCTATACAGTGTATGTGAATGGAGAATTGAAGGTTATCATTAAAGGTGGACACAATACTAAAGCTCTTATCGAAGACATTGATCCAAATGAGGTAAGCTACTAGCCTAAACTAGTTGTAACTCATGTTACCCAACATGGCTTGCACTCTGTCGGGGTAGGCAGCAATAATGTTACCACTTATCTGCTTCAGACATACCGCGTTTCAGTACGAACCGTAACAACGCGAGGAGACGAGTCCCTCGACCAGGAAGCACTCTTAACTATTGGAAAAGGTTTGTTAGCTAACGGTAACGTGTCTTCTAAATAAAATAATTGTTTAAATAAAGTTTGATTTGATATGCAGATGCAAGTACAGCACCCACTGATGTCAAGGTTACCGATATATCACCCACCTCTGCAAAATTAGAATGGTTACCTAGCAACAGCTCTTTTATTCATGAGATATTGGTGAATGGTACTCCCAGACAAACCGTTACGTAAGTCATGTTACAATACACTAGTTTATTAGTAAGTAATATAAGATTCGTGAATAATAGGACTTATCTCTATGTCATGTTTTATAGGCCTGGAACCCGCCAGCTAACTCTAACCAACCTAGAACCCAGTGAACACTATCGAATTCACGTACGGGCTAGAAACCCGTCAGTCGTGGAGGAGGACGATAATCCTGAGAAAGAATCCCTTGGAGAAACTGTAGAATTCACCACACAAGCAGCAGGTAGTGTTCATATATATAGATATTATTACCGTTGATAGTACTGACAGTACGTCAGTAGTACATGTATATTCATTAGCAACTTATGTTGATTGTCATTCCCAGGTTTTCCCGACCCGCCACTTAATGTTCATCTAGTACCCACGTCCTCTCGAAGTGGTCCCAACACACTAGAGGTGTCCTGGATCCCAGTGACTATCACCGAACAAGGCATGTCTAACGGAGCACCCGTCACCGGCTACAAAGTGTACATCAACGATTTCGCCGTTGCAGAGGTATGTTCCATTAGAGAGTACAGAAAAACGTATTGCAATCATCTAATGATATGTTACGGCTTGTGATTTTATTGTTAGGTTACATCACCTACTGCAGATTGCGTAACAGTTGCTTCTTGGATGATTGAACGAGCAGCAAAGAAAAGCACTACTGAAGCGTTAAAACTTGTGGTGAAAACCCAGTCCTCGCGCGGCGAATCTGTTTCGTCTAACTATCTTTCCATTCCCGTTACGACGTTTAACTTTCATTTGAATAAATTAATTGGTACTCAGCCCATTGGTAAATCAGTCAAGCCCAAACTACACTCCAGTGATGTCATTCAGTTGGATTCTGGGAACGAACAAGAGTATCAAGACGACAACCACAACTTTACCAACGTGAAAGATTATAATGAGGCTAATGTTAATGATGTTACGTATACTGAGGTCATACCAAAGAATGCTGATACAAGCACACCGCCCGTGCCTAAAGCCCGTGACAGTAATGTTAATGATGTTACGTATACTGAGGTCATACCAAAGAATGCTGATACACGCACAACTCCCGTGCCTAAAACCCGTGACAGTAATGTTAATGATGTTACGTATACTGAGGTCATACCAAAGAATGCTGATACACGCACAACTCCCGTGCCTAAAACCCGTGATAGTAATGTTAATGATGGTACGTATGCTGAGGTCATACCAAAGAATGCTGATACACGCACACCGCCTGTGCCTAAAGCCCGTGACAATAATATTAATGAGGGTACGGATGCTGAGGTCATACCAAAGAATGCTGATACACGCACACCTCCCGTGCCTAAAGCCCGTACTAAAGGAAAGCCCGTGGTGTGGAAGATGGAAGTCAGTGAAGATGACATAACATCTGATAGTGGGGATAGTAATAAAGGTGAACATGGCGGAAGCAGCAATAACGAAGAAGATGAACACGTTGAAATATGCAGCCCTGAACCTCTAGTGGATGAGAAAACACAACAGAAAGAGCATCCTTATAAGGTAATAATACTGTAGAAGTGCAACATTTTTGCTAGATAATTGACATGCAACGTCCTTGCTAGATAATTAATATTCAACATTCTTGCTAGATAATTAACATGCAACGTTCTTGCTAGATAATTAATATGCAACATTCTTGCTAGATAATTAACACGCTCTCTTCTTGTGTGGACACAGGAGGAAACCAAGAAGGAATACCGAGACCTGACCGAAAAGAACCTGTCAGACCACGCTTTCGAACGAAAAATGTCTGAACAAAGTGACATCGATATGGATGAGTTGAATGATTCTCTCAACTCCGCAACCAGTTATAAAAAGGATGAGAAAAGACACGAGAAAAAAGTGGGTAACACCGAACCATTCGTATACCCTCTAGAATTAAGTGATAGTGAGGTTGGTAACTCAAGTGATGAAGAACCTTTGTCAGTAATTGATGAAGTGGAAGAAATAGAGGAAGTAGAAAATGATGTTGTTGAGAAAAACAGTAGTAGTAAAGGAGCAGCATCTGAACCTGAAAGAAGCCGTTCATCGCATTCAACGTCAGACAGTTTTAAAAGTGATGATGACGTCATGGACTTGCTTGGAGAAGAGCCTGAGGGTAGCCAGGAGAGAAACACTGTTACTACCGCAAATGTTAGAAAGATATCACAAGAAACCGACGATGCTGCCTTAAACCAGCATTATGATGGTAATCAAGCAAGTCTGCAGAAACACCTGATGTCGAATGTTGATGGAGGCGATGTCTCGTATCATAAACACCAGACATACAGTGATATAGAGGCAGATCAGCCCAATCAAACGTCTACACCAAGGTTAAGTAGAGCTTATCCTGACCCGCATCACCAGCCAATGGATCAAGAAACCACGATGGGATACGAGAACGATGACTCTGACACGGAGGGAAACAAGACCTACACTGTGAGTGAAAAGGGAGAGTTTCCTGAGGAAGAAGAAGAAGAAGAAGAACAAGAAGAACAAGAACAAGAACAAGAACAAGAAGAACAAATCAGAATATTCATTGCTCTTTATGATTATGATCCAACTACGATGTCACCAAATCCGGACGCAGAGGAGGACGAACTGACTTTTCATGAGGGAGATCTGATTAAGGTAAAAACTGACGTTACTATTGAACTAAATCATGTATTTGACTTGTTTTAGTCCATTACTAAGACTAACGAAGGACTTGGAAACAAGTCAGAGAAAAATAATTATACTCTTTTATACGAGTTTCATCGTTATTCACTTACTTACTCTAAACTAGCTTTGTCTATTATCCCTCTAAACTAGCTGTGTCTATTATCCCTCTAAACTAGCTGTGTCTATTATCTGTGTCTATTATCCCTCTAAACTAGCTGTGTCTATTATCCCTCTAAACTAGCTGTGTCTATTATCCCTCTAACTGAGTCTATTATCTATAGTGATTGTTCAACTCATTCTTCTATCATTATTATTATTATTTAATATCACAGATCTATGGCGATAAAGATGAAGATGGATTTTACTGGGGCGAGTTAGAAAGTAAGACTGGTTTTGTTCCTCATAACATGGTCTCAGAAGTACAAGTTGACGAGGAAGATCTACTGGATCAAACTGGATCATCACTTGCCGAGACCTACAGTAATAATGTCCCTGATCATAAGTACCAATCAAATGACTCCCCTGATCATAAGTACGAATCAAATGCTTCCCCTGATGTTAAGTACCAATCAAATGACTCCCCTGATCATAAGTACCAATCAAATGCTTCCCCTGATCTTAAGTACCAATCAAATGACTCCTCTGATCATAAGTACCAACAGCCAGAAGGCCAAAGTAGTCAGTATCCAAAGGTTGTCGTCCATCATGCTGGTGATACTGAGGATGACACAGAACAAGACGACAGTTATCAACCAGAACAAGACATGAATTACATGCCTGAACAAGACGAGGAGGAAATAGGATACGAAGATCCAAGGACTAGCATGAACTACAGTCTGAAACCAAAGAAGATGGTAGCATTATTCGATTATGACCCACAGATATTATCTCCTAATCCTGATAGTGAGGTGAGTACTGACGGACAGATGAATAAGCTATTAAATCAGTTGCTTGTATATGAACCAGAACTGAAAGACATTTCTTTTGATTTTCTGTTAGGTTGAACTACGTTTTCGTGCTGGTGATTTCATTTATGTGTACGGAGAAATGGATGAAGACGGCTTTTTCACGGTAAATAACAAGAGAATTGTTTGATATCCTTCCTGTAACACTCTTTAACGTACGGATTGTATGTTTTTTTCATAGGGTGAACAAGGCGGTGTGCGAGGTCTTGTCCCTTCAAACTTTCTAGAAGACATCAAAGAAACATCCTCACCACCCTACAATGAACAGGAAAACTCGTTCACTTCTCAAGAGAATTCTGAAAGCAGTTTTGTTGGTCAGGTACATAAAACCCTTTCCTGGAAAAAATAAACAATTCAATTTGTTCAACCGCCTTGCTTATTCACTTGATACTCTCTCTCCTTACAAACCTCTTTCTCTTTCCTGTCATTACTCATGGCCCACACCCTACAATACTCACTCCCTCATTTCAGGCCTATTATATTTTATGCCTAACACTTGTAATACCGTTGTTTGATGTATAACAAACTAACCTTCTTTTCCACCTTTTACACATTGTCAGGGTTTATCTCTCCTAGTACTGGCTAATTCTTGATCAAGTTGACTACTCAATGGACTTCTCTCTCTCACTCGTATCTCTGCTGTATGTCTAATCTTATCAATTCTTTTTTCAATCTCAATAACAACCTATTGTAATGAACTAGAAATCTCAGGATCACGTGATCACGCATACGCATCATTTGTTTCAGGAATCTCCTGCCCCAGGCCCCAGTAAGACACCTAACGGTGCTCATCCTTCAAAGGAAGAGTCACCTAAGAAGAAGAAGGGCTGTTATCTAAAGGAAAACAAATGTTGAAGAAAATGACAAAAAGTCAGGCTTCCAAAAGATAATATTCCATCCCATTTATAACTGCGGTTTTCGATATTCTGTGAACTCAGACATTTCAACAGCTCGTTGTTAAATTGTTTTTTTTTATTACAGCCAGTCAACGACATAAAAGGTACCGACTGATTATTTTTGATTGTCACAGCTTGTAACTTACGATTTCTCAGAATATCTAAAATCGCAGTTGATATTTATCATTGTAAATACTAGAGAGTGATGTTTTCTATTCATATAGTCAACAATGTGCTATGCTGCGTGTCTTAACCCGGTTTTTAGTATCAGGTTTTACAGATAGTCTACTCATTGATTATTATTAATATATTATTAGAGTGATATCAAATTGTATAATAAATATTAATACTAGTTTTCAATAATATAATATTTGTAAGACATAGAAAGTGAATACTTCAAACATCCAATCACGGTCCACTTTCTTGAACTAAAGTTTTACTATCAGCCCTTGAATTAAAAAAGAGCCGACTCTTTGTGCAAACCAAAGCAAAATATTTTTTAATCATAGAAATTATTAAATGATTGTATTTCAAGTGACATCAGTTTAGCAAGAATGATGTCATCTCAAGAAAGGATGACGTCAGTCAAAATCTAAACGTTGGTATAACAACCACGCTTACAAAGTTTTTATTAATAAAAGCGCAAAATGTTTTATGCAAAAGATATAACATATTATCTTTACTGTTATTACTAGGATTGATGTATGTAAAGTATGTAAAACATATTATAATGTATACATAAGTATACAACCAAATTGTGTACACTATTTATTATACTCACGCAATCTTCCACCTTCTCATCCGAACCTTCCCATCTCATTGCTTAATTTATTACTGTGAAAAGACTAGAAAATAAAAGCGTTCAACTAATTTAATTTCTGAGTGTTCTCTTGAATCCACGTGAGCGTGTTTGGCAGCACTATTGTCTGACCGACATCAAGAATGCATTTTCTTTGAGATGACTGAACAATAGCTTCAAGGACTGGGGATGAGGTTTGCCGTGACGTCACAGTAAGATTCGATGACGTCATAGTAATAATAATATCAATACTGTTACCAAGGTAGTCTAGCCCTACTATCTTAACCTGGGTTGTGCCTGGAAGGAGCCTGGGAAGGAATTCAAGGTAAGACATGCGCAGTTTAAATCCACCATAGCCAAAAATGACAGCTTGGAGAAATCCTCCCGCTCCAGTGATAAAATTGACAGCTCCTCCATCAGGGGTTTCTGTCCAGACTTTGAATGGCTCCTTTACGTTTAGATAACTTTTATTGAACGATGTCTCAGCTCTGGCCAGTTCTCCAACGTCTAACCAGTTTAAAGCAAACATAGACTTGGTCATAGCAGGACCGTCTGGTTGAGTACGGGGCTCGTAAATAGTAAGGTCATTCTTTCTTACTTGAGAACTCATATTGTACATTAATGGAAAGCCTAAAAGTATCACATCGGCTTGCTTGACCTTGATGTGTAGATCGTAGCCTTCATATTCAGGATGGTATTGTCTCTGGGCGTCAAAGGGAATGTAAATGTTTTCTGCTATTTTCTTCCAGTTCTTGGGTGTGTTCTTAATCATCTTCGTAGCAAACTCAAGGTTAAGCTTGGCAATCACGTTAGTATAGACTGAATTGTTCACCACTCCACGATCTTCATCAGGCGGCATGACGTTATATATAACATACTGCCCCATAGATTTATTTAGTGTTACTCTACTAGCCCAGAACTCTGCTATAGAGTATATAAGATCAACCCCTTTCTCTTTCAACCATTGGACATCATGTGTTGCAAGCCAGTACTGTTTAGCAGCGATACCAATGTCTCCTGTAATATGTTGTTCATAATCGGAATAGATTTGGCCAGGACATACTTCATTACCGGTCACAGCACTTTCCCAAGGGTACATAGCACCTACAGGGTATATCAATGTATAACCTTACATGATTTATGTAATCGTTACGATAATTTCAGATTGCTATTAACTTACCTTGGTAAGAGCGTTGCTTTGCCCTGTTCTTTGCTACTTGCAGTCGATTCAATCTGTACTCCAAACACGATTGTGCGAAGAGAGGAAAGAACATCAATAGAGGTGGATACATCCATGTTTCCTGGTCCCAAAACGTATGCCCATCATACCCATCTGTGGCGAGACCGCCCGGACTCAGGCCATATGGCCACGACGGACGAATAGAGCTGCAAGGCAAAGGCTGATCAGCTAGTTCTGAACACTTTGAGAACCATGCAAAAAAAGGAATTCCTTACCTGAGTATGTAATAAAGACTTCCATACACAGCCTGTGCAAGTGGAAGATTCCCATCCAGTTCAATACGGCCTTGGTCCCAGATATCTTGCCATGCTTTTGTGTGGCTTCCTAGTAGATTATCCAAGTCATCCATGGCTGAAACGTATGAATTATAGGCGTCTTGTAGAAAGTTCTCTGTGTTTAAGCTACTGGATATAGCTGTCACGAAATACCACTTGTGCGAGGAGTGTCGCGGGACAGTTACTGGATCACCCGGGACTTCACTCCATACGACTGCCACTCCTAACCTCGGGCTATCGGGTTCCTCTGTTTCCTTGATAAACCCTTGCATCGCTTTGTTTGTAGATGGAAACATCTGATTTAGTCTGCGGATTCTTGAAGGAGAGACCATTTTAAAGTCGATATCTTGACTCGATGGGTTGAAACTCGTGTCAAAGGCGATTTGAATATCTTCATTCATCAAGTTGGAAACTGAAATTTCTGAAATGATCACGTGTTGTCGAACTCTGTGTGCGTAAACATTTTGCTTTAGTGTAAAGTTTACAGCTGTTAGAAGATACTTGAAGACACCTTGCGACACATCGAGGCTCCAAACCTCATCTTTCTTCCCTGGAACATTAGTTCTCACCTGAATATCACATGTAGAAGGAATACGAGCTCGATGACTTGGAGCTGTCGTACCCCGACCATTGAACAAACCAGAGAGATAAACTGTATCACTGTATGCCACCGTAGAAATGTAGCCATTCCCTACCGATGCCATCAGATAGTTCTGTGGAAGAATCCTTGATTCGAAAACTGTTGCTGTGGAAATAGACTGGACTGGTAGAACTAATGACAAGCAAACAGACAGCAAGAAAAGAATCATTTTAACTTGATTCGATGACCACCACCGGCCAAGCACACAGCACATTTGAGAATAAGCCAGCTTTTCTGACCTGGTGATAGCTCCTTTCAGTCAACACGTCCTGACGTAATCAGATTTGTCTTCTAAGTTCCAACCTTAAGACCATAAAAATAAAGTAGTGATCCCGTGTCACACACGTTTAGGGCTGACATTGAAGACACCCCGAGCTACCGTTTGTTCGCGTCCCTACCACCCAATACAAAACAGTCGTCTAAGCCCTGTTTCCATTCTTGGAGAAACTAAGGGGAATTGGGGGAAAGGGGAGAACTCATACCTAGTGTATGGTGGCCGAGGGCTGCCAACGAAAAAAATCATTTAGTCTCTATTTTATTTCACTTTAATTTTTATATTTAATTTAATTTTGTATATTATTTCACTTTACATTTGATTTCACTTTAATTTTTATATTTAATTTCATTTTGTTTATTATTTCAAAATAAACTTAAAAGCGAAATTAAATTGCTCTTTAAAATTAAATGTATTTAAAAATAAAATCAAAAATCAAATTCAAAATCATTTTAAAATCAAAAGTAAAATCGTTTTCATTTCACTTTTACTTCAAAAAAAACTTAAAAGCAAAATTAAATGTATTTAAAAATAAAATCAAAAATCAAATTCAAAATCATTTTAAAATCAAAAGTAAAATCGTTTTTAGTGGCAGCGCTCGGCAGCCGGACGCTGCCACGATCCTTTGCGCGCCCTGATTATCCCGGCATGCATTGCTGTTTACCAGTGGTAAAATTTATAGTAAATATATATCTTCCCTTCCTTCAAAGTTATTATATAAGTGTAAGTTTAAAACAGTTTGCGAATTAAATGGACGAAAGAGGGGCGCCTTGGAAAGACGACGAGAGACTCAAGGAGTCTTTGAAGGATTATGTTCGACAGGGCTTGCAAAGGCGAGAGATGCTAGACTTCATAAGTCGAGATTTCACAGAGTACATGTGGAGTCTGTAAAAAAATGGTACCTTGCCATTATTGGCTTAATTTGGTTTTCTCTTCACAGCTATAAATCTCTCATTCTAGTATTATGTCAACCAAAATTGATTTACAACTTCTTATTAATCAAATTCCTAGTTTATACTTTGGGTTTTAAGGGAGATTATCAAAAAAGTCCTTGAAAGTAAGTTTTTCAATCACTATCCATATATTTTAAAGAAAAACATATTATTTGTGATGGACAGTTTATCAGAACATTTTGTTTTGGGTATTGCCAATACCATAACAATAGTTTTCAATAACTCGTGCACTGTATCAACATACAGGTACTGGATTATTAGTATATGTGATAGGACTCCATGCTTGGACGAGGAAAATTCTGAGGACTGACAAAATTGGACAAGGCTGTCAGAGTTCAATTTGGCAGTCAGAGGAATTGTTTGAGTCTACCTATTTCTTGATTGGGGGGCATGAAATCCCATTACCTATTAATTATATAGCTGCCTAATTAATCCCATATCAACAAGACCTGTCCAATTAAGAAAATATGTGGACAGTTACATATATGGGATTAATGACAAGCTGTATAATTAAAAGTTGAAGTTGTATTGCCTGTAAAACCTTAGTAGTCTGTTTTGTATTCTGATCATTCCAAAGCAAAGCTACGCAAAAAAGATTGAACTCTCTTATATATAAATTATAGAAATGTATAATGATCAATATGAAGGTTTATGTCATTTTATGGTATTTCAGAAAGCCAATTTTAATAATACAATATCATGTAATACATTAGTGAATTTTTTAATTAAAATGTATTGTTCTTTAAGTGCTTGTATATGTGATAAACACAAATTTGGAATATAAAAAAACAAAACTATAAATGTATATTTTAGAATGCAAACAATATAACTGGGAAACAACACTATTTTATGCTAGACTGCAAACCTAAAACAGTACTAATTATGCACTTGTCATCGGCTTCCATGAGGGGGGGACCCCGGGCGAGACTCGGGAAAATGTGGGGGAAAGTGGGGACTTAGCCATAAATCCTTGCCCCAGTACCTGGGGGAATAGTGGTAGATAGATAAAATGTTCTGAAATCCCCTGGAAGCATTAGAGTTCCTTGCAATGAGCTGTTTTCAATAAAGTATTGGACTCTAAAAGTCTAAAAAAGCAAACAGAGGTATAAACATTGTTTTTTGTTTGAGTTTTATTTTGACTTCGATTTAATTGCATTGGCGTTGCTGTGTTAACCTACGCCGTTGTAAACTGAAAACTAGTTATGCACAAAATGGCGGATACTGAAGGTCAAGTTACTGTGACTGTAACAGCAAGTGAAAGCTTGAGACATAAGTGATTTAGTATTTCAGTAAGAGTTTGCAAAAAGTTAAGATATTATCAAATGCTCTATTTGCTATGCATGTTACTAAGATCTTGTCTCCAGTTTGTTTTATGGATGTAGTGTGTGCACTCTACTATATATAGTGGTATTTTCTAAGAACCTTGCCCCATATCTGGGGAAATACAAGTAGCTTTCCTGAGCCCTCTAGCTCCTTTTCGACAGCTGCCTTCACTTCATCATCTGGGATGTCTTCGCAATTATAATATATATCAAAATGACGAAGCCGTCGGTCGAGCGAACGAAGACTCCGCATGTACTCTGTGAAATCTCGACTTATGAAGTCTAGCATCTCTCGCCTTTGCAAGCCCTGTCGAACATAATCCTTCAAAGACTCCTTGAGTCTCTCGTCGTCTTTCCAAGGCGCCACTCTTTCGTCCATTTAATTCGCAAACTGTTTTAAACTTACACTTATATAATAACTTTGAAGGAAGGGAAGATATATATTTACCATAAATTTTACCACTGGTAAACAGCAATGCATGCCGGGATAATCAGGGCGCGCAAAGGATCGTGGCAGCGTCCGGCTGCCGAGCGCTGCCACTAAAAACGATTTTACTTTTGATTTTAAAATGATTTTGAATTTGATTTTTGATTTGATTTTTAAATACATTTAATTTTGCTTTTAAGTTTATTTTGAAGTAAAAGTGAAATGAAATTAAAAATAAAATAAAATGAAAAATAAAAGTGAAATGAAATAATAAACAAAATGAAAAGAAATATAAAAATTAAAGTGAAATCAAATTTAAAGTGAAATTCTATAAAATAAAATAAAATGAAATATAAAATAAAGTGAAATGAAAACGATTTTACTTTTGATTTTAAAATGATTTTGAATTTTATTTTTGATTTTATTTTTAAATACATTTAATTTTAAAGAGCAATTTAATTTTGCTTTTAAGTTTATTTTGAAGTAAAAGTGAAATGAAATTAAAAATAAAGTAAAATGAAAAATAAAAGTAAAATGAAATAATAAACAAAATGAAAAGAAATATAAAAATTAAAGTGAAATCAAATTTAAAGTGAAATGCTATGAAAAATAAAATGAAATATAAAATAAACTGAAATAAAATAGAAACTAAATGATTTTTTTCGTTGGCAGCCCTCGGCCACCATACTAGTGACCTTATCATTTGCTATACCCTTACCTTTTACTTTGTTTTTGTGACCCAGCCCTTTTCCTAGCCCGCCCGGCCATGTCACTTGCTGACATATTACCAGTCTCTGGGGTAATGGGAATTTAAAAATCGTTGAGGTTACTTAACCTACATTGACTTAACTGAATAATAAACAATGTCTACATAGTTAGGTGACACCACTAAAATACACTCATCTTTTCCAAATAAAGTAGAAATAAGAAAGTTTAATTTAACTGTTGGCTTTTCACCAGAAAACTGATCAAAACAATGAAGTAAAGGACAAAAGCCTGAACCCTTAAGCTCACAGTGGAAAGCGTTGTGTCAGGCTGCCAATAATCATCGAATTCCAGGGGTAAGCCAGCATCATGTCATGACCGCCATCAGCAGCATTTGTAAGCCATTTTTAACAGTTCACATGCACATATCCGGCAATGATACGTGGTCTATCTTGTTTTACTTATAATCTTGATAAGGTACTTGTAAGCGAAGTTGTTGTACAGTTTATGTGATGTTCAATCTTTCTGTTCATTAAATAAACAAGAAGAATCGAGCAAGTGTGTTAATAATGTGGAGAATGACTCTGATTGGTTGATTTTGTCAGTGACTTAAAGAAGAGTAAATAGATCCTGTGGCTTATGAAAGAACTTGCAAAAGCTTAAGTGTGACGTAGAAATGCAAATGTCGTCTGACTCGTCATGAACTAAACAAATTCTTGTTTGCTTGCACAAAATAAAACAAACACACAATGGCTCCCGATAAAAAACCTTTTCTCTTTACACGTTTTCAAAGATACAAGCTTTATATAAGATGAAAAATGGCTTTCCTCTGTCCCTCTCAACTTACTGTGAAAAAGAAAGGTAAGTCGCTTGGAAATGACCAACAAAATTCCAAGGTTTCCCATTAAACTGCCATGAATCATTTCACTATATACTCTCCATTACGATCACGTTTCTGAGTGCGTTAAACCCGTATTTTTCATCTTAGTTCTCCGTGGAAAAAGTCCCATACCTCCCGACTCTTATGTAGTGAATGGAAGAACGGACAATTCTACACCAACGGAGTACAAATCTGCTCTTAAAAGCCCAACGTCTTCGACAGACTCCAGTAATAAAACAAGCAATCAACAAAGAACTGTGAGAATCAAAGAAACGACGACGACTCTCAAACACGAGACTCTAGTAGAGCGAAAATAAAAG
Source organism: Actinia equina (assembly GCA_011057435.1). Lineage (NCBI taxonomy): Eukaryota > Metazoa > Cnidaria > Anthozoa > Actiniaria > Actiniidae > Actinia > Actinia equina. Next base: position 163,579 of record WHPX01001388.1, read on the forward strand.
CTGCTTCTCCTACAAAACATGCAAATATCAGGGTAAAAGTTACTCATGACTTTAAGTCTGAGGATGATGAAGAACTGACTGTACATAAAGGGCATTACGTCAATATATTATACCAAAAACACGATTGGGTTTACGTCAAAGACTCGGCTGGCCATCAAGGATTTATACCTTATGTTTATTGCTCTACTGTCAATGTTTCAACGGACTCGAAGTCGAGTACTTCAGGTTATGAAGAAAGCTTCGAAGAGAGTGATGATGTTGAACATAGTGGTGTTGACAGGAATATTAATAAACGAGGCAAAAAGTCAAGCAAACATCAACATCATAAATCAAGAACTAGTGGTAACACTACTCCTACGACTTACTTTCCTAAGAGACCTTACGGTCCACAAATGACAGTATTGTATGATTATAAAGCAAGATACGAGAATGATTTACGAGTACTTAGAGGAGAAAGTGTGATGCTATTGAATGATCAGGACCCGGAGTGGCTGTGGGTTGCAACAGAAGATGGAGAGGAAGGTTTTATTCCAAGAACATTTGTTATATCACACACTTGTGAGGGTAAGAAGTTACTCTAGATTATGATGGTAGATCACTTTAGTCTATTTTTTATAGCAAATAAAATTAGGATTCTACTATTCGTGATGCCATGACAGAAATTGATGGATTCGCTAACAGTCACTCAATATGCAAATGATAATCCACAGAACTTATTAGTTATCTAAATGTAGTCAAGAAAATAGACTATTTATTGATACAATTATCCAGCGATACAGTGATTGGGGTTGAATTGTATCGGCATCATAAAAGGTAAAAGTTAATAGAGCAAAAACGAGAAAAATGTAGACGAACCATTAATGTGCCAAATGCAATCACATGGAAAGCAAAAGATCAAAGTAAGTCTGTGTTTTAACTTAACCTAAGAAAGATATATGTCAACTATTTGCTATAGCAATAACCATGAAACACGAGAGGAAATGGCAGGATGTGCTATAAATAGCTCGATTCAACGAAAGAAAGACGGATTAATGGCTGTCATATCACAATGTACTAAACCCTCGAAGACTAAAACTATTCTAAAATATGTCTTGCAGGATGTCGTAAAAAGATACTGCACGAACAAGTATATTCTCCCTGTACAAATGGCGACATCAATACCTCTGACGTCACAGTCACAAGTTCAAGTTCAATAGACAAGAGATCAAAAGAATCATCCTTCACACATCCTTCATCTTCATCCTCTAGCAACGATAAAAAATATTCTCTCAAAGGATCTAAATTGATAGCTTTATATGACTTTGAAGGAACAGCATTTGATGATCTTACTGTTGTTGCTGGCGAGTATGTGTACGCTAATCTTAAAGATCAAATAGTTCCTCATTGGATATGGGCATATTCACCGTATCGGAAAGATCAGGGTTTATTCCTGAAGAATACCTCAAGGAACCAGTTATCAGTGATATCTGATGGTGCGACTGTTTGTAAAACACGTCATTACACAATTTAATATTTATTATACCTCAGTATTTTTCATTTGATATAAGCTACTGACAGAGCTGAAAATAGCTTTGCATTTTTTTAAACTCTGAATATATTTATCGAGGCTATGAATAATGCATGATAATTGTTATGAACACTCGACAAAACATCTAGTGTAAAATATATCTGAATATAAAAATATATCTTCTTGAAAGCATATAATTTTGAGAAATGGGAATTAAAATCCTTAATTTGATTTCATAAAATATTGATCTTTTGATATATTTCTTAACTAAGTCATGTATTCTCGTGAACGGGTCTGTGAGTATCGATTGTAGAGAAAATATCCTAGTAGGCGATGGGGTTCACTCTGATAACCACGCTAGTAATGTTACATGTAGGGCACCAGATGTAGGGTATTGTTGTTATGTTACGGGACTAAGATCTGCTCATTAGAATACTATTCTAGTAGAACGCAGTTAGTATAATTACACGTAGTGTTCACTGATAACCACACTAGTCTTCTTCTTGTTACATGCAGGACACTTTTGTGAAGGACTAAGCTCTGTTGACTGCTGTATCTCAATTGGGCAGAGGTTAACAACGGATAATATTGGACTGCAGTAACATTCCTGAGAACAGATGCTAGTCGCGTCTGCGTCTCTACCCACTAAGCGACGTGTCTGATTTGCAGAAGGTGTTTGTTGTTGGATGTAATCATGGGAGGTAGACCCTATGCCTTTGTCTGTCTTGTCTGCAGAGAACGAGTGTTGACTGTTGGAAAATGATGTTTGATCAAAAGAAGAGAAGGAAGAGTGTTTTGATCCTGGCATTTGGAGGGAACTGATTCGTGGTGACAGCCTGGAAGAAGATGAATGTCCCATGGACGATGAATCTAATGTCTTGGATGCTTTTCTGTTTTCTTTCAACTTCTCACAGGCTCGTCGCAGTAAACTGTTTTCTTTTACCAGAGTAGCATTTTCCTTTTTTAGTTTGTCGATGATACCTTTGTTGATATGTTCTTCTTCCAATCTTGATGTTTCAAATGTCATCTTGTCCAGATGGGGACTTTCTTTGTGAAGTTTGTCTTTTTCAATTGTTAGTTTTCTCACCATCTCATTTAGATCATCTATTTCTTTGCGCGATTTTTCTTCGTGTTTTTCCAGAAGGTCGGTGAGCTCACGTCTGTGTGATTGCTCTTGCAATTTTTCTCGTTCAACGTCATTCAGTCGAGCAATTAAATCTTCTTTCTCATGTTGTAAGTTTCTTATGGTCAGAAGTTGTGATTTGATGTCTCTTTCTAAAGACTGTAAGCGAGCAACTAGCATTCTCTTTTGTTCTTTGAGTTTCGTGTTTTCATAAAAAAGGTTTTCCAGTTTTTCACGAACCATATTATCCCTGCTCCTATGGAGATACAACTCTTGGATTTCATTTTGCTGCTGACGGTTTGCATCTTCAAGTCGTTCTTTTTCTGTCTCCAAGCAAACAACACGATCTTTTAACAACATTACCTCCCTGTCAAGATGACAAAGTTGCGCTTCTAACGTCTTTCTTATCTTCAACAGCTTTGTGTTTTCTTCGCACACATTCTTCAAATGTTGCTCTTTACCTTTTACCTCTGCAAGTAAATCTTGGTTCTTAGTGTCCAGTTTCTTCTTGTACAAATACATTTCTTCAACCATGGATTTTTTCTCCTCCTCCAGTATCTTATTTCTGTCTTCCAGTTGTCCACAGACGGCAGAGACCTTTTTATAGTCTTTGCATAACGATTCCAAAGTCATTTGTTTTTCTTTTCCTGGTATTTCTATTGCGGACGTACGTGCTACTTGTATTTCATCTTTGTCACTACTGATGTTAAATTTATCTACTTTCATTTCTAAGAATCTGTTTCGCTCACAAAGTTTCTCACATTCTTTCTCAAGATTTCTTATATTGGTTAGAAGAGCTTTTTCATTCTTGTCAGCTTCCTGCAGTTTGGCCAGCATCTCCGAGTGCTCGCTGCTTATGCTAATTTTCTCTTCTCGTTCTGCAGACAAGCATGTGACTAAAGCTGTCAACTCTTTTCTAGTATCTGCACCAATATCTTCTAACACTCGACGTTCTTCCAAGATATCATTTAGCTTCTCCTGCAGATAAATCAGCTTATCACTCAGGACGTTTTTCTCGTCCGTGACATCTCTAAGTTCTTTCATCAAAATGTTGTTTTCAGTAAGTAAGCATGAATCATCCTGCACTCTTGTTCTCACCATCACAGTACCTTCCAGTCTATCCACAGCATTACGTAAATCACTTATACGTTTTCGAAGGTCATCGGCTTCACCACTCTGTGTATCCATTTTTGTTTCATCCCTGGTGTCGACAAGCGGTTTTAGAACATTCATGGCCCTGTTCAGTTCAATGGATATTTCATTAAGCAGCTGCACAACAAGCTGTCGGTTACTCTCAGATCGCGCTCTTAAGTCTTTCACTTGAGATTCAAGGATAACGATTTCTTTTCTTGCAGTCTCTAGTGATTGTGCCTTTGCCAGATGATCCCTGCCCAGTTCACCTTCAATCTGAGAAACTGCAGGCATTTCTGTAGAGGTTACCATCACCTTCTCAATCGATCCTTTCCCCAAAATTAACTTCTTACACTCTTGTTCATATTTTTCTTTGTCTATGACTGCATTCCTTAAGCGCCTCCTCAGATCTGCTTGAACACTGTTTGATACATGTAGAGCCGCCTTTATGTTTTCTTCTGTTTCTTTGTACTTTTGTACGGTTTGTCGTAGAGTTTTACATTCTCGTTGTAATGTAACTACCTTTAGCTCGTCCTGGACTCCTTCCTTTGATATTTTATACAAGTCACCTTGAAGCGTCATTATCTTACAGTCTCTTTCCTCTAAGCTAGCGTGCAATCTCATGTTTTCTATCATGTACTTGGATATTTGTTCCTCGAGACTAAGCGGTGTTTCGCCTCGTTTCTCTGTTTTATCCAGATCTGTTACTGCGCATGCTTCCAGTGACGTCATTCCCTCCTCAACAGCTATCTCCTCCTGCACCGCTCTTTTCTCTTTTCGATCCATTTCTTTCAATTTCTGACATTCAGTTTTCAATTTATCTATTTCTTTCTTGCTTTTTTCCAGAGCACAGGTTACTTTCTTTATTTCGTACTGCCCTTCTTTCAGCTGACGGATGTAATCTTCTTTTTCCTGGGACGAGGAGGAGAATGACATCTTTGTTTCTGTGTTTACCACGTATTTCGCATGAAATGTTTCAAGTTCATTTTTCATCTTTTCTAGATTCTTCTTCAATTGCTTATTTTCTTCAGCAATAGCGGTCTTCGATTGTTTGTGTCCTTCAAGTTCCTTTCGCAGTATAATTTCTACATTCTCCATCTGTTGTACTTTGTCATTTGTCTTTCTGTTTTCTTTTATAAGAGATTCTATTTCTTTATTCATTTCCTTTTTCGTGTCAATCAGTTCGTCTTCGAAGTCATCTCTTTCAGCTAAAGCTTTGTCTATCTCATCATACAATTTCTGTCGTTTTTCTCGTAACCCATCGATTGTTTTTTCGAGGTCTTCCTTATCTTCATCAACTTCGATTAAACGGGATCTCAGTTGAGCTTTGCTTTCTTTTGCTCTGTCGAGCTCTTCTTTGAAATACTCATTTTCTTTTTTCACGGCGGTTATAATGGCTTCAAGATTTTCTATCTTAGATTTTAAGTCACCTGTAAGGGTCGATAATCGCCTGCCTTCTTTTTTATTTTCCTTTAATTCCTCTGATGTTTTCAGTTTTTTGTCAGACTCCAATTGCAGAATCTTCTTCAAGTGCTGATTTTCCTTGTTCAGTTCTTTCAAATCTTCAGCTAAACGTTCATTCTTTTGTCTTTCCTCGTCCAGTTGTAGACGTAGGCTGTCACACTCTCGACCTGCGCGTCCTTCATCCGCCAACAGTTTCGCATTTTCCTGCTTTATATTTCCAATTTCTCGATCCCTCCTGGTTTTATCTTTACGAAGTTCTCCTGTTAAATGTTCAACTTTTTCTTTGGTTTTTTCATACATGGATTCTAGTTTCTCTAACTTGCCCTTCAAATCATCTGAATGTGCCTTTTCATGTTCCAGCAATTCTTTATTTCTTTTCTTCTCTGCTGTAGAGTTTTCGAACTTAATGGTCATTTCATCACACGACTGTTTCAACTTTTTGATCAGATTTTCAGTTTCTAATCTTCTTTGTTCGCCGGAATTCAAAAGATCAGTTAATTCATCATTTTGTTTCTTCAATAAAACGATCTCACTTTGAGACTCACGCAAACTCACTTTAAAGGTTTCTTTATCTTTTTCCAGTGTCGCAAGAAGATTGCCCCTGGTTTTTAGTTGTTCTTTGAGGCTGGTAAATTCTTCTTCTAATCTATGACTTTTACTTTCAGTGATTGATGCCTCTTGTTTTGCTTGGATGAGTGCCCTCTTCTTCAAATCGATCTCTGCCTTCAGTACTTCCATCTCATTCATCATGTCTTGCGCTTCTTTCTCTAACATCACCACATTTTCTTTCAGGTCTGTATTTTCGTCAAGAATTTTCTGCATAAAATGTTTAGACACGCCGAGCTTTTCGTTGAGATCTTTTACACTACTCGATCTTTCTGCCAACGTTTTGTGCAGTTGTTCACTGTCAGTAGATGTGTGCATCTCGGGTTGTTGGGGTTTATCTAGTTCACTTCTCAGACTGATCACCAACGACTGTAGTCCTTCATTTTCTTGCTTTGAATTATTTAACTCATTTTCTAACAGCTTAATTTCTCTTTTCAGCTCATTCATTTCTCTGTGATGTTTATGCATCATCTCTTTCATGTCGTTTTCCTTGCCGGATGTAACGTAACTGCATGCATCAGGTTCGGCATTATATTCTTGTACATTTTGAGGGAACACGAGGTCTTCACCTGAGTCTCTTGTATCTTCCTTCTCGACAACTTCATGTTGTTGCTTCAAAAGAATCATTTGTTCCTTCAGGTCACGGCATTTCTCGAAAAGTTCAGAGCTTTCTTTATTTTTGTTTAGATATTTTGTATTCAAATAGTCGTACTCTTTTTCGAGTTTCTTGCAGTTATTGCAGATGATGGGGTGTGTCAGCTCCCAATCTGTATCGCTGGTTTCTTGTTTTTCTTCCTTTAGTTTTATAGCTTCTTCAGCTGCCTTTTGAGACAACACGTTTCGTTCTTCTAAAAGCTGTTCGTATGAATTTCTCATGGTTTGTAAAAACTCTGTTTTGGAAGTCAATTCTTTGGCGATTCTTTCGTTGTCTTCACTAATTCGTTCAAGTTCTGCTTGAAAACTAGCACTGTTACCAAAACGTTCCTTTATATTTCAATCAAACGCTCGAGTTTACATTTGATAGTATCGTAGTTTTCTTTGCTTTGTGGAACTTCGGATTCTTTTTCTGCTTCTGTCAACATCTTTTCTGATGTCATGTCTTCTTCATCAAGAATCTCGGATATTTTAATGTCGACGTGCTGTACAAACGAGTTGAGAAAGTTTGTCTCATTTGTTTGTTTCTTCAACTCGCCTTTTGCATGCATTATCCATTCTCGTAACTCCCACACTTTTTTCTGCACTGCCTCTATATTTTTGATTGAATCAGGGGACGCCGAGTCTTTGCCCGTTATTTCTTTATCAAAAACAGCTATCAATTGATTTAATAGGTTATTCAGCTCTTCATTTTCCTTTGAAAATTCTTGCAATTCTTTGGACATTTTGGCAGCATTCTGCTCTAGTTCTGAAGTCTTATTCATATATTCTTCCTGTTTTAACACAGACTTCTCGAGGTCTTCTATGACTGCTATTTTCTTCTTTTCCTCTGACTCAAGCTTAATTTCAACAGCTTCCAAATCTTGTTTTCTATCCATTAACTGTTGGCTAAGTCCTTGTATTCTTTGATAGACTTTTCATTGCAGGCTTTCAACATATTTATCTCTGTTTTTAATTTCTCATCTAGTACTCCCTTTCCCGCCAAAAGTTGGTCTCGTGATATTTTCAGGCCTTCCACCTCACTAGATAGTTGTTCGCAATTTTTCTCCAAGGAATCTTTTTGGGATTTAAGTGCCTTGGCGTACTCAGCAAGTTCTAGCTTCTTTTCCATGGTTGCTATCATCTTCTCTTCTAGCTCTATCAGTCTTTGCACTCGTTCATCTGCTTCTCCTCTTAACATCGCTCCCTGATTGGATAACGCCTCTACTTGTTTTTCAAGAGCTTCCGTTTCCTTAATAGATTTATTTAGCTCCTCTGAAGAGGAAAAGGTTTGCTATTCTCAAAAATGTCCACAATTTTTTCATTCAGGGAGTTATTTTCTTCTTGCAACTCTTTAGTCTGCTGTAACAGTTGTGCATTTTCAAGTTCTTTTTCATTCAAACGATCATTCTTTGTTTTGACCATCATTATTAACTTCTTTATCAGGTCATCCACTTCTTCAGGAACAGATTCTTCTCTTAACTCATTTTCTTGTCGTTTTGTGGATATTTCAGCATCCTCTTTCATTTCTCCCACGTCTAGTTCACAAGGCTTTCCATTGCACAGATCACTTTCCACACCGTAGAGTGCTCCCCGAAGCTGACATTTTATCCTTTGTCTCTCCTTTCCCATCTTTTCTATATCTTCTAAGAGTTCTAAGTTGTTTTTGGATGAGAATTCGAGTTCTCGTTCAAGGTTTTCTTTTTCTGTTGAGATCACTTCAAACCATTGCATAAGATGCTCTTTGTCTACCGTGTCTTGTTGTCGCAGTTTTGCTTGCAAGATACTGTAATTGAGAAGATAATTGTCCAATATTTGCTTCTAATTGTACTGCTAATTTATCAATCTCAAAGATGATCTCATTTCTGGAGAACTGCTTCGAAAGGTTTGTTTCTTCAGCTTCTTTCGGAGTGTCAATATTGTCACTCGATTCAGGGATTTCGTTACTTAGTTCATCGACAACACATTCCCGCTGCTCGCCCTCCTTGCTTTCCTTAGCCTTTGTTGCATCACTTGTGTCATCATCTCTGCTTTCTTTGCATTCCAATAAACTCTTGATTCGGGTTTCAAACTTTAATTTTTCTTGGGATAACAAGGCCACAGAATCTTTTAGTCTGTCAATAATCTTTAAAAGGTCGTCCTTATTGTTATTTTGATCTTTGTCAGACTTGGAGTTCTCTTCTGCGATGGAAAGGTTTTTCACTGATCAGTTCTTTTTCGTTCTGATCTTGCCGCATTTCTTTGACTTCCTCCTCAGGAATGACGTCCAGCTCCGTCTTTTGAGGTTTGCTGCTCGCTTTTCAGTCTTTCCACTTCTCTATTGGCAGCAAGAAGCGATTCCTTCATAGTCTCGTGTTCGTTTACCACTCTACAAAGAGATTCCTTGAGGTTCTTAACTTCGTCCAAGGCTTCACCAAGTGATCTCTTGTATTGCTCTTGTTTACACAACGTCTCACCCAAACCTATTTTGGAGTTTCTCTTTACTTTGATAGACATTTTCTAATGCCTCTGCCAAATTGTTTTTTTGCTGCCTTATTTCATCCAATTGTTCTGTGACTTTTTCCTTTTCTTCTGTTAATTTAGCAATGAACCCTTTCATCTGTTTTTTTCTTGTCTTCTGTCTCTCGTACTGATTTCTGCAAGGCTTCTTTGTCGGTGTTCAAAGCTCTCAGTTGATCCTTCAACACATCACATTCTTCGTCGTGTTTCTTTTTCATCTCACTGACTTTGTTTAACACTACCTCTAGCTTTACAATGGATTTTTTTTGATCATCGTCCTTCGGCGCCACTTTTTTTCATCCTCTTCTACGGCCCAATTTTCTGGAGGACTCCTCAACTTCATTTATTCCTGAAGCCGCGTCTTGTACTTGGACGCTATCGATTTTTATCTATCAATTCATGTATTCTTTTATGCTCTGTTGGTAGTATTTAGCCTTTTCGTTCAAAACATTGATATCGCTACGGAAACCGTCCCTCTGCTTCGTCACTTCTTGAAGCTTTTTATTCAGTACTTCACACAATGTCGTTTACTTACAAACTTTTTCTTCATTGCCTCTTCTAAAGTTTCATAACTTCTTCCTTGCCTCATAGCCTCACGAAGAAAGAACTTGTCGTGCTTCTGCACATTCATTAGATTTGGCCAGTTTATACAAGGTTGATGCCGTTTCTCTTTGAGCTGAATGATGACTTCCTTAGTCCTTTCATTATTCTTCGTTCATCGAGCTCTTCTGGTAGTTTATTCGCTCTGTTTCCAGCTCGCTCACTGATCTTGGACGGAACGTAGCTGGTCTCCACGAGCGTGGATCTTTGTTCAGTTCTGTGGTAGCGATTTTCTCAGCTGCAGAACTAACACACCCCAACAGGAATCGTTGGCGAGTACCGTCTATATCCCTTCTGTTTCTAGGACCAATTCGATTCAGTTTTAGTTGGTGGTGGCTGGTGCGACCGTTTTCGGACATCAGTTTATGGTAACTCAGAGGAGTTCTTTATCGTCTTAGTACATGTTTTCTACGCTTCTTATCAACCTCGACCTTAGTTTCTCGGGAAATCTTGTCCGCACGTCTGGAGATTCCTTGACATTTCCTCGTTCTGTCTTTCAAATACATCATTTCAAGGTCTGCTTTAGACTCCACTGTTCAAGGGCAACGTTTACTCTTCAATTGGACTCTAAGAGACTCGTTCTTTCCAACTGGTGGTTAAAGGGATCCAGTAGACAGAATTTTTCACTTCAATGTGCGTTTTCTTTTTCAGTTCTGAACGTTGTTTTACGAGCTGCGTCTTGACAGGCGAGTCGTTTACTTATCCGTTGAGGGATTCGTATCAACAAGAACACTTGTGGTCTCACACTCCACCTAACGTACGTCGTTGTTAAGCTATTTGAGTCGCCCTCTTTTTAAGAAAATTGCGA
>WHPX01001389.1:0-81777 GCA_011057435.1 Actinia equina
CCAAAGCGAAATCCCGGTACATCCTACCATGTTTTCGCTTTCTCATTCCTTCCCCGCTTCACAGTTGCTGTTGCCGTGGAGACTCGTTTTCCAAAGAGTTATAATGGGTCATTAGTAGAAGAGTGCAATGTGATATTCATAAAGCCGTTTTAAAAGACCGTAAGATCTACTAATGGCATCATTTTCTGGTTGAAAGAGTCAATCTCTGAGCCGGTTATGATATGCAATCAAGTCTTTTCTTTTGAAGATGTCGAAGTTAATCAAACAAACCACTTATCTACAGAATTAGTTATCTGATACACAGGCACCCTTTATTCTAGGGCTCTTGAATATGGTCGTAAAACTTTTTCATCTGAATGATAAGATATTGGTCCGTATGGCAGTCATATTAGACAGTGTGTACCCCCACTTTCGTACGATCTTAATCATGACTATTAGACTGTTATATCTTATTGAATATTGAAAATTTTTGTTGTTCTCTTCAACTTAGAAGTTTGTGCTCTTTCTAAGCTAAGTATTTCTTTATCTAAGCTCTCTTCTCCATAGCAAGGATATAAGATTCCCATCAAATGCTCTTGCTTCAATATTCCCTTCGGCATGATGACTTGACAGTTACATTCTCTTTTTGTCAAGAAACTGCAAGAGGTCAAAATTTCGACGCTTCATCGAAGTGCGCATGCGCATTGTATCATTTAAGATATGAACATCATGACTAAATATCTTCATTCACCTTTTTAAGCTGTTGTCTTTAAAGTTCCTCTAAACTTAGCGCAGCGCATGGGATCATTTCTGTACACACCCTTCGACACTGACCGATCTGCAGTTATCTTATAGCTTCAGTTCTTTTAAGTAGGTCTAAACTTTGCGCATGGAATCGTTTCTGTCAACAGCCACTCCACACTCCAAAACTGTCAAGTTATCAAGTCTTATCATTGACCACGCCCTAGGTTAGCTCTCTCTTAAACCCTAGTGTAGTCTTTGGCTAAAGCTCTTAGCTAGTATGTCGTGAATCACCTTGGGTGCCCTTTCTTTACTTACTCCAATCTAGTAGATTCACAATAAATCCTCAGATATTTCTTTTACTGACCCTCATAATAAGAGATCTACAGCTACTTTATAGCTTCACTTCTCAAAAGCCTGTTTCTCTAAAGTGCGCATGCGTACCTACCAGGCTCAATGAAATCAATAACTAAGTCCTTACGTATTTGACGCATTAGCTGTGGTCACTTGATGTAATTGAGCATTCTATAATCCCATAAGAATCAAGCACTAAAACGCATTAGCGGTTTGCGGGCTGAGTAGACTGATGTGAGTTAAAGCTGCGTCTGAGTCCATTAACTAGAACAATATTCGTCCATCTTATTATGTACACATGAGGGTATGGCACACAAGATCGTGAGAGGTAGCTGGGTCTGGCACCCGACGCTTCGCAATTAGAATAAAGTTGTGTGCCTTTCCTTAAATATGTTATCCCTCAACAATAAGAAATTATTGTGTTCTTTTCTTATTGTTTTTGTCGTTTCAGTGTTCATCCTTTCCTATTGACATGCGGTTTACGCCCTGCATTTTGTGGGGTTTTTTTTTACATATCCCTTAATCACTTCTCGGCAAAACCATGCCAAAGTGATGAGATCTTATTACCACGCCCTAGGTTAATTCTCTCTCAAACTCTAGTGTTATGGCTTTGGCTAAAACTCTTTGCTTGTATGTCTTAAAACACCTTGGGTGTCCTTCTTTACTTACTCCAATCTAGTCGTATAATTCACAATAAATTCTCAGGAAATTTCTTTTCTACAAGCCCTCAATGCGTCACAATTCTCACGTAAACTCAAGTAAAAAGGTTTCTTACTACCTATGTAATTTTTATAGCTAAAACAACTTCAAGAACTTAAAATTATATGACGTCAAAGAAAAACATGTAGAATATTTTAGTTTATTTGATTGAATTCTGTTTTTATTTGTCCTGAGTTTAACAGATTTAACAGCAATTTAAATACTGCTGAAGGGTTCGGTCAAGTGTTTTAGCAAGCATCTCATCTCAGCATGATTTCCTAAACAAGATATTCATATCGTAAGATTCTTTATTGTCTTTTTGAAATCCCGCATAAACTCGCGAATCTTAATATTTCCCCCTCTTTACTTTTAGTGTGAAAACGATGTGTGCATGTCCTGGGGACACTTTAGCCGACATGGATAGCAATAAAACCATTAAGATTGCACAGACGCACACTTGAAAAACAGTTGTTATCAGGGACACATTCGTTCACTCAACTCAAACCACGAATCCATAATTCACATACTTATTTGTTTCACCCGTTCTGTCTTAGAAAAAAACATATTTTGTTCCACAGTCTCTAGCAGGAGAACAATTATCTACCATTTCGTATTGTATCGTTTCCGGCCTATTATTCATGAGCAAAGTAATTCACACTTATCTGTATTGGCCTGGGGGAGCGATGGTATAGACGGTAGAAGAGTAGACCGAAGTGATCGATTTTTACTATGATTGGAGCGCAGTCAAAATTCCGATTTAGTAATTTGGCTTTAAAGCTTTAATATCTACATTTTGCCGTTAGCTGTTTAATGACTCATTATCCTGCTTTGTATATGGGAATACTCCAAGTATCGTATGTCCTTTGTTTTTATATGAGTGTAGATCGTTGTCCACTTTCCAGTCGTCTTGTCTGTCCCGGAAACCCTTGCGTGCTACTCATCTCGTTTTCTCGGGACCGCTTTACAAATAAGCTCTTGATGGCTTGTCTAAAGTCGGACTTGAGGTAAGAATAAACCATGGGATCGATCAGTGCACCCAAGGCAATGGTGTAAAAAGAGATGCTAGGCAAGGATTCCGGGATATACTCTTCCTTTCCTAGGTTACCCATGAAAGTCATGTATTCCACTGGCAGCCATGTCAGCATAAAATTGGCCGCGATTATGATAGAAACTCGCGCAACTTTCGACTCGGAGGAGCTTGGGGACGCCCTTGAAATATTTTCGAACTCCTGGCCGTGAGATTTTGCTAAAGATAGCATTAAGATTCTCTCTTTTTTGACGGTCTGGTGGACTTTACGGAAGATTCTGATATACGCTACGAATATTAAGACATAGGAGAAGACGACAAGGCTGATTTGTGCTGTAAAGATGTAGACGTGATGTGCTGTTGTCGTCGGGTCTGTGTTCCAGAAGAGTGGAATAAGAGAAACAGCAATACTTAAAGACCAGGCAAGAACGATGATCTTAGCGAACCCAGACGCGCATTATCTCGCTGTATCTGAACGGTTTAAACACAGCAATGTAGCGATCTATTGTAACAACACTGATGTTAGCTACCCCAGCCAAAAGGGTGATGGAACCCATATAGGCGATGACAGTCGGGTTGACTTGCGCAAGGCATATCGGGAGTAAAATGCCTGCGATCAGAATGTCTGATATAGCCAATGAGACGACGAATTTATTAGTACGGGTACGCAGTCGTCTCTTGGCGAAGACGAGGACACAGACGAAAAGATTAGCTACAACAGCAATAATGGAAATCATTAACAACGGAATGTCTCTTTTGACAATACAGTCGTCATCTTGGGGATTTGTTATATCCGTGATCTTGTTGGTCGAGGGTCTTCAAGAGCAAGGCGGATTAAAAATACATAAAAACATGTACACACTCGAGTTCATTAACACTGACTTAGAGATGTGACGACATGCGCCGTGTTGAAGATCTTTCTTGAAAATCCCTTCCTCGTGGTGTGTGAGCCGCTTGTCAAAATGCTGACTTATCAGACCAAGACCATGGATCCATCTCACGTCCGTCCACCAACGCTTTCTCTTTCAGTTTTCTTCATGCAGGTAACAAAACGTTTGTCAGTGATTTCTTCGCTGACTCACTACATCAGTTCTAGAACACTAAAAGTATAGAGCGATAAATTTCAGCGATTGGTGTCTCAATCTGAATAGATTATGTCTTGATGAAGTCCTTTTATAATCTTTCTCGGATATTTTCTCCGCGTGACTTCCTTGGTCCCTGTCTCTTGGAAAATAAAGAACTTTAACTCTGTTTGGCTCTTTTCATGCCAGCCTGCCGACGTCACCCTTTTAGTCCGTGTTGCTTCGCTGAATGAATCTTCCAATTTGAATTTCAAAGCATTTACCTTTGACACATTCTTTGAAATACCATCTTAATTAAGCATCTTTTCCGGTCTTGGTATTTCACGCTGAATAATTTGGAGTTCCCCGTAAATGCGAGATAAAATTTAGCGAGTAATAGCCAAGGTGGATTGCTTTGTATATCTAGCATTCGAGATAGAATGTTTTCCTTGCTTGTGATTGGATGTTGCCATCAAGTGGACGTCTATCGTCGCTTTTTGAGCATGAGCAGAAATGTCCAACTTACACAACATGGACTCGAAAACCTTAAAATGAGAGCAGCATTTATTTCCAAAAAAAAAAGATAACCTTATTTAAGCAATTTCGAAAAAAATCATTAGGTGATTCCAGAAAGGCTTTGATTATCCCCAAGGCAACGGCAGTAATTGATAAATTCCTATCAGATACATGAATCATATCAATCATGAAAGCACATCTTATATCTAGCCTTCCACGTTTCGTTGGAAAACCCCTTTACTTAAGAAAGACCCGGTCAAACATAGTCCTCGCTCGTTACTTCCTCAAACAATCTTTAGTATTATGACTCTAATCACATTTCCTATTAATGATTGTAATTCAAATTAACGCTTACTATATTTTAGAGTTTTTTTAACTACCTTTTTAGAATATTCTGGAGGGGAAGCTGGAGTTAGGATGATTTTTTTTTCTTGCGCAAGTCAAACATGCGAAGTCAGTTAATGAATTGCCGTTTGTTGAGCTACTTAATGTAAATTGTAAAGAAACTCTACGGTTAAGTAGTGTATTGTTACTGCAGTTTCAAAACAAAGGCAGCTGTAAGGCGTGAAAACGAAAAGCGGCTAAATAAAAATAAAATAACCATAAACCATTTTAATATTGTTGTGTTTGTTTAGATTTCAAGTCAAAGGAAGGTAGGGTTTAGACACTATCTTAAAGCTATTAAAATTGCTTTTAAAGAGAATGTTTTCACAATATATTGATTTTAAAGAATGTTTGGTTTATTTAACAAACATTAAGAATTGCGAGTTACTGATTGTCTTATAGTAGTTTTCAGCCGTCTGTAACTCCGCAAATATAAACAAATTTCTACAAATTAAAACGACAGGGGTTTTAAACTTAAATAATAAAAAATTCAGTTTTTTTATTACTGCTCAAGGAATTTATTAGATTAGTATATCTAAATCTTAAATAGCGTTTTAACGGCTTCGAACTGTGAAAAGGCTGTTTAGTCGCTAAGTACTTGTGCATGGTGTTGCATTTAAACAACTGGTATTTCTATTCTATTTTCGATTTCCCTAAAAGGGATTTCCAGTAGCTAGCTCGCCAGTAAGCCTAATATGTAAATATAGATCGAGTATAGTATAATGGAAGAAACACTATTTTTCTCTATAGCTATCAGTCCATCAGTAATAAGCTTACATCCAGCAACGGTGACATGTAATTCTGTTTGTATAGATATACATTTGTTGTGTAAATAGGATATTGCAACTCGATAAGAAATATTTAGAAAACGGCAAGCGAAGCCCTTTGTTCCCTTGGATACACAAGCCACAAGCGAAGGAACCAGAGAAATTTCACAACGGTTATGTTTTGTTTTTATTGTCGTTAGTAATTTTGTTTATCGAAAGGCAGGAAATCATTCTACAGCTATTTTCATCCGTGTGAGATGGTCCCTGAGTACGTGAGTGTTCGACTAAACAAACCATTTTTTTTCTTTTCCCCCTCTAGGCTTTTTATTACTTAATCCACATGATTCGTCTAATCAACAATATAGAAATGGGTTTTACACGAAGCTATGCTAAAAGTATTCCACTCTATGTGGTATCTTAATTCTATATATTTTATATTATGCTTGACAATGAGGAAAGTCAGTGGTAATTATGGAAAATATTTCTGGCGCTTTTAGGACTAAAGCGAATACCTACCGATATCCGTTCTGAAAACGATGGAGTTGAAAAAAGGCTTTTAAGTTTTTAAATACTTGATCATTGGATTTGGACTCGAAATATTATATTTGTCTTGGTTGCACTTCAGTTATAGGTTTTATTTTGCGTACTATTTTTTACTCGTTATTTTTAAATTTTTTAGGGGTTTGCAATTCACTGCATGGGTTTTTTCTGCTTAACTTTTGTTAATTGGGCTTTGCATTTATAAGGTTTTGTTCCTTTTCTTGGTTGTTACAATTTACTGAATTTTTGCACTTTATTGGGTTTTTTCCTTACTGGATTTCTGCACATTATTGGGTTTTGTTGCTTACTAGTGGATTTTTGCATTTCATTGGGTTTTGTTCCTTACTGGGTTTTGTTCCTTACTGGGTTTTGTTCCTTACTGGGTTTTGTTCCTTACTGGGTTTGTTCCTTACTGGGTTTTGTTCCTTACTGGGTTTTGTTCCTTACTGGGTTTTGTTCCTTACTGGGTTTTGTTCCTTTTTAGATTTTTGCATTTTATATCTTTGTTGCACCTTTTTTTCCTACCTTACACCAGGCTGTTGCACTTCGTTCGGGCTGCTCTTTTTAATAGGTTTTTGCACTTTTTTCATTATTTTCGCTTCTCATCAGAAGGACAAAGTTCCGCATTTATTACGTACTTATTTCCCTTCATTTAAGCAAATAGATTTACAGTTGTTTTAATGAACTCGTAACAGTCAAAGCGAAGCTGATAATAGCTAGTTTGATACAATTTGAACGGAAGCTCCAAAGAGGCTATGCAGCGATAGATGTTCCAAATCCCCTCAGTAGGGTTTACGATTGATGTTGATTCTTGCACGAAGTCCTTTTAACTCTGTTTGTTTTTGTTGCTGTTTGTCAGCCAGCGGTGTGATTTAGAGAGTACACAAAAACAACACACGCACAAAACCTTCACATTAGCTAACTTGGGCTCAATACAAGATGATTTTATCCTGTCAACGCACTCGTAGACTGACTTTTATTTCTCTATACCTCAAAGTTATTTGAAGACTTTACCGAGACGTTATTATAAATATTTGCATTAATATCGATCACGCTAAAAAAAAATTTCTCACGATTCGGTTTTTGAAATTCTTTAGCGATGGATTTAAATTTTGCAATGAATCAAAAATGGGTGAGTGTGCAATTAAAGCCTTGATTAAGCTTTCCGATAATAGTTTTTGACTAGGATTTAAACGGTCGTCATATTTTTTCGTTAGAAATCAAAAGGCGACAATTAAAAAAGGCTAGGGTAGTCCCCTAGGTAAAAAATCGTCCTCGTTACGCGATTTATTATCACTTTTTTAGTTTTATTTTCTTGCTGGCAACTCAAAGTCGAGGACCTGTCGCAAAAAGCTTTTTTAAATGCATTTTACAGACTGATTCCTGGATCAAATGTTCAAATAAAATCATTAAAAAGATCCCATCTGAAATCTCCCGTACATCAAGAATCGTGCACATCACCTTCTCTTATCGAGCTTAATTTTTTATGATTTCTTCATTTAGATACGGCAAATCATTTTGGGAAGCTTGAAATATTTCCTTAAAATGCACCATTAAGAAAAGATAGTTGGAAGGACAAAAAGAGATAACGTGACTCATGATTTTTTCTTTCGATAAAATAAACACTGATTCTTAGTCATATTTTAAGCTTAGATAAAGTTATTCCTTGATTCTAAAATAATGGAACAGCCTACTTTGGTTTCTCGGAAGGGACTATGTGAGGGTTTACTCAGTAAACTTGCCAGTATGTCAATAAACGACATTCTAATGGCCGCCGCCGTCTACTTAAAAGTAAAAAATTCTTTTAGGATTCATGAAAAATGACATGTACTCCAAAAAAAGGCGGGCACCCTTAAAAGAAAATCTCAAAGTCGATAACTCAACCTTAATCTCATTTTGCATCTTTCTCCCAAAAACATTTCCTTCTTTCTTTAGGCGAATATTGCTATATCATTGATTATGAAACGTAATTTATCAAGCCCACTGTATGCACTGATCGTTCTTATTACTTTTATTCAAGTTTTTTTTTTCCTTTTTCTTTTTTCAATTCTATTTTGTTTAAGCCCGATTAAGTTTGAGGAGCTTAAACCTATAAAAAAAGCCATTAACTATACCACCTCTGCCTTAAACAAAAATGCGCTTGGTCGACGAGGAATTCATCAGAATTATTTTGAAAAGATAAAAGGTAAAATATAAACAACAGCATAATAGTCTCTTTATATTTAGAAACTTAAAATAGATAAACGGATTTTTCGGTTATGAAGTTTGAAGGCATGGATTTCATATTGTTCACTGGTTTGAAAGATAAGATCGATCTGTTGATATCATTCATAGAAACCATGCAGAAATACATTCCACTCCGTACTATTCTTAGTCTCAATGCATGGTAGAGTCACTGTATTGTTTTATTGGTCGAACCTCGTAAATCGACCCGGTCGTATATGAGGGTGTTGGTACTTAAGAGGTTTTGAAAGCTTCAGCGATTTGTCTAGCTCGTTTGGCCTTGTCGGCCGCTTCTTTAGCGCTTTTCATCATCTCCTGTGCAGCAAATGCTGCCCGCTTTGCTTCCTGTGCTGCTGTCATTGCGGCTGCTTCTGCTGCTTGAGCAACTGATACACCTGTTGTGAATAATCCAAAATAAAATGCTTAAGGTTAATACTTATTATCCTTAAGACTTTCTTTCATTTTCAACCCACAAGATCATTTTCCCAAAATACTTCAGTTTTCACGCGTATGAATCCAATATTTTGTAAAAAACCTCAATTATTATGTTAAGTTTTATTTTTGGTGTTGGGTAGTACCTTTTGTCACTGGGCAATTGTGTTCATCTTTTCGATCAATACAGTCATCAATGCTGTCACACAACCATGTCAGCGGCAAACACTTGGCTCCACTGTCACATGAAAACTTGCTGACCTCACATTCTTAAAAGAATTAAGAATTGAACATTACACATTGTTTAATATTGACTCAGGGTTTTTCTTAATTTCTTCGAGAAGTGGATCATTACCTGAGGATTTGGCGGGGCAGTTATCTTCGTCGCTGCCGTCGCTGCAGTCACGCAACGTGTCACACAACGAACTCATCTTTAGGCACTTGTCGCCCTTGTCACATGAGAACATCTTTGAAGAACATCCTGAAATGTGGCAGAAAAATTTCAAGTTCAAGTACGATCTCAGCTTTTTTTATTAAAATATTTTTTACTAAAATGATTTTTACAGCTATAACCTTTTATTTAGGTTTCCCTATTCTAGAAAATCCCAATAAGTCCTTTGCACGCATTTCATGTCCAATTAGCTCCTGTAAAATCATAAAACAGACGCGACGGCCATGTTGGCACCGCTTAAAATCTTAACAAGAGCTTTAAGTGAATTTCCACCAGCATGTCGGAGGCAACTGACATCCAATACTGAATGCTTGCGAAAATACAAGGTATTATTAAGAGACGTGCTCTACGTCTTTTTAAGACAAGAACTCCCCGGAGTATAAGTTTTCTCAGCACGTAAAAGAGCTAATGAGAATCGTATTCAGTAGAATGAATGTTCATCAACATCGATGACGTCACGAGAATCGCACAGAAATGGCCTCCACAGGAAAACCAGCATCGCCCTAGAGTGTTCATTTAGCAGCGTGAAACTAGAATCAACAAAATACCAGGTTTTTTCCAGAGCTCGACATATAGAAATAATCCGCTGAGCAACAAAAAGCGCTTAGAATACTGCAGTAAAAAAAAAATCAACAAAAGAACCGTCTAGACGATGAGTGAAGCCGAATTAAAACAAATGGATTGAATGTTGAGGCACTAGTCTCAGTAGATACACATACAGAGCCAACAATATTAATAGCTTAAATATGGTCTCTTATGTGAATACAAAGTACGTTCATTGCGTTAAGCCGATGCTCAGAAATAGGTGTTTTGTAAATTAATGTGATATTACCTGGAGAAGTGCTCACACTTGGGCTGCCATCCAGAATGTTGCCAGCTTCCTGAATTTTAACGCTTGTCACTTCAAAGAAAAAGAAAAAAATTTTAGTAAAGACATATGGCTAAAAATAGATACCGAAGGTAAAAAAGAAATGTTGGAATTCTGAATTTGAACTTTCCAGCCTTAGAGATTAAGGTTAAAATAATAACCCAGTAAAAAAAAGATTAGATTAAATCACGTTTCATAAAAGGTTTTCGTCGATAAACAGGTCTGAAAAAGTTAAGATGTTAAATCAAGTCGGCGTGCGAAAAACTGTCACAAAAAGACTTATTCTTTGAATAATGAAATGATCTTTTGAGAAAACTAAATGGGATTTTTCAACTTTAAATATTGGAGCGAGACAAAAACATGTCAACTTTCGACAGGATTATACGCAATTTGAAAGTTTGGACCTTATTAATCATAAAATGTTAAATAAAAATGTGGTGATTACGATCTATCTAGCGAATGTACAGATGTGGATAGCCTTTGCTGGAACTTATTATGAGTTTCTTGCGTCTGCTCTACATATGTGCAAGAAATGTTAAGAATATTATACGTTTTACAAATCTCTGCCAGCAATCAAGGGTTGTTTTTCAATTTTAACGAAAATATTTAAAACTGATGGGAAAATATTATTTGTTTCATTCATTTCTTAAGAAAAAAATTACTGGTTTAAGTGCCACCTACCTCCACGTACTTAGAGAAAAGGAGAAATAAAAAGGGACTTTATTTAAGATTTTCTTGTACGCAGGCATTTAATTCAATAGTGAGGCGGCTACATCTATGTTAAAAATTAAAATAAAACCAATCCAGATGAAGTCTTATTTTTGAAAAAAGGGATCTTATTTTTAGTGTATTTTATCATTCTTAATTCATTAACTTCATTCGTGAGAAAAAAAACTCTGCATCATTTTATATTATTGCGAGTTCGTATTTTGAGCACTGAAATCGATATCAATAAATAACTGCATAGTATCATAAAAGCAAGAATAGGTTCGACATAAGCTGGGAGAGAATGTACGCACAACACATCATTGGCTTTCTTATCAAAGTATTGGCTTTGAATCCAATTTCATTTGTTTTCTCAGAGTAGTTTCTCTATAAATAATATCGTGATTATTACTTTACTTATTTTTTCAGAGATTAATTATTTGTATTCCTGAGAAGCAAAAGTATATGTTTTGTTAGATTTCATTGAAAAGGTTTTTAATCAAGGTTTCATTCTCGGTTTGTTTGCCTTTTTGAACGATTAATTAAGATTGGAAAACCTTTTGGGTGCTACTGTGCCGTGAGTACACTTCCAGCTTATACAAAATCGACATCATTTTCTGGGTGATTACATTTGCCTGTTGTAGCATTCTGATTGGCTAGTAGACAGTTCCTCTCGTCGAGATTGTCCTCACAGTCGTTGTAGCCATCACAGATCCAGTTTAGAGGGATACATTTCGTACCGCATCTGTAGCGATCCAACTGACAGGGTTCTAAAAAACATTGATATTTTGAGACCTTAATCAAAGACAATATACTGTTAAATTAGTTTTTTTTTAAACTACGTGTTCTTGGGAACACTTCGTGCCCACATGCATCCTCCGCAATACTAAGATATTTCCCAAGAGTCATTCCTATTTTAGTTAGGTCCTAAACTTAGAATACTGACTTACTGACCACGTACACGGGGCAACATGCCATAACACTGAAATGGCTTCCTTTTTGTCTTTGTAGGCTTCACTCATTCCAACGCGTAGTTATAGTTATGTTATAATATACGGTCATGATACGGTACGAGCTGAAGTTACAAATACTGCTACATATATAGCATTTCAGTACAAAATCTTTCATTTAAGATATTTGGAATGAAAATTATTTATTCATTGGTGCATGAAAAATTTATTGGAAGAGGAATTCCTGATTTTCAAGTATTTGCGTTCCGTTTTTGAACGCTGAGCTTTTGGGGTGTGCGTAAGCTTAAAATAGAATAGAATGGAATGGAATGGGGTTGTGAATGCAACGCAGCGCAATGTAGAAAAAGAATTGAAGGTTCATATGATAAATTCGGGTAGACTGAACAACATCTTATCCTTTTAAGAATAAGACAAGAGGAATTAAAATACATCTTGTTTATCCTTTAATGTATATATCTAATCCTTAATCTGGTTTTCAAATGGGTTTTCAGTGATCAAATCAAGTATATACTGAAATACCATTTCATTTCTAGCCGTCTTATTTTCTTGGCGTGGGATCGCATTAATACTATCAGCAAGGAATTAGCCAAATTCTACTCAGTCTTACTTGAACCTACTTATTTCTGCCATGTTTTTTGGCGAGGATTTTGACTTTGTAAAGGATTAACTCTTAGTATATGAGCGAATATCTGGATGCATTATGATAATTGTGGACTTTTTTGAATGCGCTTGAGTGACCACGAAACAATGGTTTCAAGTCGAGGTTTGACTTGATAAAATACAGTTGTCGTTTGCAAGCAATATTGATTCGCTTCGTTAAAAATATAGCTCCTATACATCGGTATTATTTAAATACCTCTTTCATGGAGGCTTAAACCAATCAACAAGAGTGAACCGATAAAGCAGATAATACGATGGCCATCTTTAATGACTAGGTCAATTTTTGGGTGTAAAACGGGTCATGACTGCATCAAAACACTGATTCACACTTTTAGATGCGCAATGATAGATACACTAATGGATACTACAAAGCTATCCTTTTTCTACGAATAATTTGTTTTCTTATCACCGGACACTGAACTAAAGCCTCACGATTCCTAGCCATAACTTGTCATTTTGATGCTGGTTCGTAACAGATTCACATCTTTCATGATATCAAATCATTCTAGTAGTATATCTGTAAGCTTCCAATGTCTTATCGCTTCATCATTTGAAACCTCATTAGACCTAATTATCGAATTTAAGCCGCGCTCACGATCCCTAATCCTCACTAACAAGCTTCTCTCTAAATAATCAATCTAATTTTAATAGGAAATGATGGGATATCAGGTAATTTCATTTTGGCTATTATTTTTGGGTGAAGCCTTTTACTCTAAACTTAGACATTCACTAACCTCAAAATCTTTTACACGCAATCGTAAGAAACCGTTTTGCCTTTTATCTTTTCCCTAATTTTAAAATACTTATATTCGGTTGCAGGGCTTCGGGCTGTTAACCGCTTTAAGCCCGTTTCTCAGTCAAACGCAAAAGTATTGAATTTTCCCCCTTGGTTACGTCTATTGCAAAGATATTTAAGAAGATATTCTTACTTGTCCTTTTGAATGAAAGGAAAGTACATTTTCAATAATCGGTCTCTGAGTATAAAAGGAGTTTATCAGCCGCAGCTAGCTTAGATTAAGGGTTTCAATTTTAAGATAAACTTAGTTTGGTCACATCACAAAATTTTTCACGTTCTTTCTCTCTCTCTCTCTTTGTTGTTGTTTAAAAATATACTGAAGAAAGGAAAAAAAGAGGTGTTACGAAAGCTATTAGAGTGAATACTTGTCTGCAGCTAATACGCTGTCTTTTTCCCCTGACAATTCAGGGGAAACCCTTCCAGTGCAATTATAAATTGGAAAGACAATTGTGTTCAATAAAATGTGGAGCCCTGTCAGCGTGCGTCACATTCGTTTCAAATGTTGTTTTCTTTATAATTACCTGATAAAGGTTTTTCCACTGCAGCACGACGGGTCCTTTCGTACGGTTTGGAATCTTTATAGAAATAATAAAAAATTAGTCATTTTCAATTATGTCATTACTTACTTACGGATCTCCACACGAGGAGGCGTATAAGCCTATCAAGGTTGTCATTATTGGAACAAAAATATATATATGCATTTTTGACGTTGGTCGGTAGCAGTCATTCATTTAATTTTTAAATAAGATGAACGAAATTGGCTGAAATGAAAGGACAGTCAGAGAGGAGCCATTCGCAGATGGTCACACCAATCCTAAAATGTCCTTGTTTTTGTTTCATAGTTTGAAATCACTCTTAAATATTTCTGATCGATGCTTGAAGCTGCAGCTCAATCTTCTGTCTGTCTGTCTGTCTGTCTGTCTGTCTGCTGTCTGTCTGTCTAATTCTCTTTATAACTTTACTTGAAATTCAAGTTATTAACTTTTTGAGTGTATTTTTCTCCACTGAAATGATTCTACTCTGGCTATTTGTACATTAAAAGAAAAATAGAATTGTCATAAGAGAACATGCACTTTTTTCGGTATTACGTGGACTTTGATCAAACGATACTAGTTGAAAACCTTGTAACAGTAATGTTGTGTAATATATTTATAACAAAGCAAATTTAATGATTAAATTGGCTATGCACCGTCGCATGTTTTATGCGTCTTTGTCCGAGTAGTTGTTTTTGTTAAAAGCTCTTGAATTTGTCTATTTTTGAACTTAAGACGTGACAATAGCTAAAGGCACTTACGAACAAGAGCAGCTCAAAGAAAATTCCCACTTAATATCGTATATTTAATCGGTTTTTCTCGGGAAAATTCTAAAACATAATAGAATTGATCACTTTTATTTCAGATAAACAATCCGCTCACTTGTATGTGTAGAGAACATGTTGAAGATGACGATGGCTGTTGTGATGAACAATGTGCTAACTCATAGACACATGATGAAGATGACACTGGCTGTTGTGATGAACAATGTGCTCACTTGTAGACAGAGTGATGAAGATGACACTGGCTGTTGTGATGAACAATGTACTCACTTGTAGACAGCATGATGAAGATGACACTGGCTGTTGTGATGAACAATGTACTCACTTGTAGACAGCATGATGAAGATGACACTGGTTGTTGTGATGAACAATGTACTCACTTGTAGACAGCATGATGAAGGTGACACTGGCTGTTGTGATGAACAATGTACTCACTTGTAGACAGCATGATGAAGATGACACTGGCTGTTGTGATGAACAATGTACTCACTTGTAGACAGCATGATGAAGGTGACACTGGCTGTTGTGATGAACAATGTACTCACTTGTAGACAGAGTGATGAAGATGCACACTGGCTGTTATGATGAACAATATACTCACTTGTAGACAGCATGATGAAGATGACACTGGCTGTTGTGATGAACAATGTACTCACTTGTAGACAGCATGATGAAGATGACACTGGCTGTTGTGATGAACAATGTACTCACTTGTAGACAGCATGATGAAGATGACACTGGTTGTTGTGATGAACAATGTACTCACTTGTAGACAGCATGATGAAGATGCACACTGGCTGTTATGATGAACAATGTACTCACTTGTAGACAGCATGATGAAGGTGACACTGGCTGTTGTGATGAACAATGTACTCACTTGTAGACAGCATGATGAAGATGACACTGGTTGTTGTGATGAACAATGTACTCACTTGTAGACAGCATGATGAAGGTGACACTGGTTGTTGTGATGAACAATGTACTCACTTGTAGACAGCATGATGAAGATGACACTGGTTGTTGTGATGAACAATGTACTCACTTGTAGACAGCATGATGAAGATGACACTGACTGTTGTGATGAACAATGTACTCACTTGTAGACAGCATGATGAAGATGACACTGGCTGTTGTGATGAACAATGTACTCACTTGTAGACAGCATGATGAAGATGCACACTGGCTGTTATGATGAACAATATACTCACTTGTAGACAGCATGATGAAGATGACACTGACTGTTGTGATGAACAATGTACTCACTTGTAGACAGCATGATGAAGATGACACTGGTTGTTGTGGTGAACAATGTGCTCACTTGTAGACAGAGTGATGGAGATGACACTGGCTGTTGTGATGAACAATGTACTCACTTGTAGACAGCATGATGAAGATGCACACTGGCTGTTATGATGAACAATATACTCACTTGTAGACAGCATGATGAAGATGACACTGACTGTTGTGATGAACAATGTACTCACTTGTAGACAGCATGATGAAGATGACACTGGTTGTTGTGGTGAACAATGTGCTCACTTGTAGACAGAGTGATGGAGATGACACTGGCTGTTGTGATGAACAATGTACTCACTTGTAGACAGCATGATGAAGATGACACTGGTTGTTGTGATGAACAATGTACTCACTTGTAGACAGCATGATGAAGATGACACTGGTTGTTGTGATGAACAATGTACTCACTTGTAGACAGCATGATGAAGGTGACACTGGCTGTTGTGATGAACAATGTACTCACTTGTAGACAGAGTGATGAAGATGCACACTGGCTGTTATGATGAACAATATACTCACTTGTAGACAGCATGATGAAGATGACACTGACTGTTGTGATGAACAATGTACTCACTTGTAGACAGCATGATGAAGATGACACTGGTTGTTGTGGTGAACAATGTGCTCACTTGTAGACAGAGTGATGGAGATGACACTGGCTGTTGTGATGAACAATGTACTCACTTGTAGACAGCATGATGAAGATGACACTGGTTGTTGTGATGAACAATGTACTCACTTGTAGACAGCATGATGAAGGTGACACTGGCTGTTGTGATGAACAATGTACTCACTTGTAGACAGCATGATGAAGGTGACACTGGCTGTTGTGATGAACAATGTACTCACTTGTAGACAGAGTGATGAAGATGCACACTGGCTGTTATGATGAACAATATACTCACTTGTAGACAGCATGATGAAGAAGACACTTTGTGCCCGACCTATACAGTGTATCTACAATATCTATAAGTGGATATCTCCATTTTTAATTATTTTATTTTGGTCTTTAATCAAGGCTTACCATCTGCGAACGGTCCATCTCCTTGTATTTGTACTTATATATATATATATATATATGAGATCTCTTACCTCCCAGTCCTAGTAGACATATGAAGATAATGGCTGTCCAAACCACATACAGTGTTTTCCAATCCCAGGTCATTTCTTGCTTAAATTTTACCTTTCCTTTGAACACGAAAAAAATAAGACCATACCCATACAAAGTTTCCCATACAAAACTTTAATGTTTTAGATTAACGCAACTTATCATCTAGTTAGTTTGTTAGATTGGTTGTTTATTTTAGTTTTGTTTGGAATGTTGTTTGACAACCAATTGCTCCAGTACCTCAGTGCAAAGCAATGCACACGGTATGGGGACCGCGTTTGCATGATGGTGTCATTTGACTCCCACTACCAAGATTCTTCGCAAATTTTCTTTCTTATTCAAATGTCTATTTCCTCATAAGAATAGTTTAAGACAATTGGTGCTAACTAACTGAAAAAAAGAAAGTTTGCAGGGGTTTCTGGATGCAGTAGAAGCCAAATGACGCCATCATGGAAACGTTATATTTGCATTTTAGTAGCAAACAACTTTCATTTTATAAATAAGATTCAGTTCTATCATTTGAACCAAAAGATTATCGAGAAATTAAATCATATAAAACGATTTAAAATTTTTAAAAATATTTCTTTTTTTTAATAGCACAGTATTTAATTTGAAGAGTTTGGCTTCGTATAACAATCCATAGCGGGACGGTTTTGATTACCGTATCAACATTTGTACCATAACAACATCACCGCTTTTCGAAATAAATTCAGGAATCTAGATATAAACTTCAACTACCATAAAACCGTAAATCTAAAGTTATGGCACATTCTATTATGTGTAGTTATGAGATATTATTTTTAGGAACTGTATTATTTTACTCAGAAAAATCGATCAAAAGGTTACAGATTGTTTATTAAGCTAACTACTCATACGGTGGACTATTTATTCTAAGCTAATTCAACGGCTTATCGAACGATTTACTTTAGTTCTAAGTGTATAACTAACAAAGTAAAGGCAGGATTGTTAGAACTCCAGTAAGTTATTTTCAAGGGCTTAAAGTGATACTTACAGTAACCAACAATATTAATGACTCGGTTTTTCTTTCACTGCATGTTGGTTGATTCGGCGCGAGTATTGGTACGTTAACCTGAAGATTTTACGCAGTAGTAGAAATTAAAATTAAAAATCCAAAAGCCCAGTTCGATCTAAATGCTATCCCTTCAATGCATAGCAGTACCTTATATTTTTTAGATTCCAATACTTTCCTGGGTTATTTCTGAATTATACTTGAATACTTTACCACCATTAACTCAAGTTTTTGATGATCCTGAAGAGAGGATTGCCGTAGCTCATTTTCAATTCATACGTTATCAGTTTAAAGAGTTGAACCGTAGAGCAGGTGGTCTGTCTTCGGTACCTAGCATCTTGGCTGTTCACAACCCTACAATCCAAAGAAACTATCCCGATACTAATTTAGCATATTACTGGTTACAGAATTTCTTGATTAAGATGTAGCGATGTCGTTACTGATAAGAGAGCAAAAATTAATTAAGAACAGAGTACATAAAAGAAGTCCCGCTTTCTTATTGACATAGTTTTGGCATAACCAGTTTAAACTCACTATATGTCAAGTATCATAACTTGAAGTATTTATCCCTAAGTTATCTTTCATGATCAGTAATGGGTTGTCAAAATATCGAATTCCTTATAGGAAGTTATTTTTAGAAGAAGTGCTTGGATGAGATACAACAACTGGTTATCAGTGATCAGTGTTGCTTCCTTCCTTATCAGTCTGTTTTGTTCCATTCTGTTCAAAATTTTAAGCTGATATATCATTTTAAATTCAATTCTAAATCCGTTTCAGCTGCAGCTTATTCTTTTCGGGGGGAAACGCTTAATAATTCTGTTGAGTTATGCTCCATTCATTGTCTTCCTCTATTTTATTGAATGATATTGTGTTCTATTATGTTCAATCTCATTCCATTCTTTCCTATCCTATCCTATCCTATCCTATCCTATCCTATCCTATCCTATCCTATCCTATCCTATCCTATCCTATCCTATCCTTTTCCATTCTTTTCCTTTATACTTTTTTTAGTTCTATTTTATTATGTTCAATGCAACCCCCCCCCCCCCCCCCCCCCCTTGCAACGAACATAATTTTTGCCCCATTCTCATTTTAGCTCCAGGTAAAATGCCAATCAAGTGAATTTTTTTTCCCAATGCAATTTTTTTCTTGTGTCATGTTTCAATTTTTCCTCTCATCTCGCATCCTTATGCTGAGGCTTCCTGCAAAGTTGGCGCAGCTCAAAAAGATTCTTAGAGGTTCAATTATTATCTACGAATTCCCATCACTATCCACTAACCAACTTTTGTATTATATTGAATTTATTATCTTTTATTATAGACTTTGGATAGTACACGCGCGCTGATTGGTCGAAAACTGTACTTTATTAGTGAACGGAGCACAGTGCTGGCGCCATCCTTGTGTGCGAAGTGCTGCTAGATCCTGCGACCTTCTTTGGTTATGCGTAAATAAATTCAATGCCGAAAACAATTCCTAGCTTTATAACAAAACGATTACAACAGCTTTTTCCGTGCTCCATCCAGTAATAAACACTTAGGAAGCGCCGTAAGCACACAAGAAGTGTGAGAAGCACTCCCCTACGGCTCGTGCTTCTCCTTACACTTCTTTCATTACGCCATTTTCTGCGTGCTCTATTATTGAACGGAGCTGAAAAAGCTCTTTTATTAGTTAAACACATAATATACACTATGAGAATTAACCATATTACCGTCTTGGTAAAATGGACCAAAACATGAGTTTTATTGTGATTGGAAAAGAGCTAATTGTTTTCCATAATTATGTTTTCATTTTACTTCTAGCTGTCTTATGCTTGATAGCAGATATCAAGACACTTTTATTTGCATTTAAGTCAGGAAGCGCAACGTTTACAACTGAAAAACATATCTATTTTATCGTATCTTTTGTGGCTTGAAAAGCTGAAAAAGAGGTATTATTTCAAGCTGTCTGTATGAATGGTGCTTCGTTTCTTCGTCTTCGTTTCTTCGTCTTCGTTTGTTTTAACCTGCTTGGCGTAATGTTTTCCCATTTCAGACCACGTGTCATTCCCTTGAAAATAAGATTCTTTGTTTAAATCGTTTTCATATTCATGTGTATCGTGCGCAACCGTTAAACAAAGAAATGATACTCTAGGAAATGATACGTGTGGTCTGAAATGGGAAAACTTTACGCCCAAGTCAAAAAGGTCTTGGCTATTAGCGACCATTGATTTTTGATCTTTTTTCTGAGAGTGTAAAAATGTTACACCTTCCATATACGACTACTGCAACGGAAACCGACCAGTCTCGGTTTGCTCAAGACCAGGATAAGCGTAAAAGTTACGTTAGTAGATATTCTCTTATGTCGTACAAAGTTCTAACATAATTTTCATGTAGCCTTTCAAAGCGACCATCCTCAAGATGCGTCTATCTTCAGAAAAACGATCACTTTCACAGTGGTCCGGTTTTCGAAACAAAGGTGGTCATAGTTTTTATTTATTGGGTAATAAAATATGTTTAAAGTTCTAAAGGTAAAGCGTGGCGCGGATAAATGCGGACCAACCATAATGGTGTCTACGGCCCTTCAAAAGAAGCCGATTATCTTGTCTATTGTAAAAAAAATCTATTTTCAGCCACAATGCGTGCCGTCCTTATCACTATTTTCTGAATCCAGAATCCTTTGACCCAAAATGTTTGCGCACTGAAACCTTGAGCATCCTCTGTACTTTCAAAAATGAAAATAAACCTCTTTTTAACATCAAGCCGTGAGGTCCTCCGATTACGAATCAGATACCGTCTTGACAGACTGATATCCGACCACTTGATATATTTTCCCGACTCGACGGTCAGTTGTGCAAGAGTCTCGAAAGTATGCCTAAAGTGGGGAATATCAGGATATTTTATATTTTTGATCATACCGCGTGTCCTCATTAACTGAAAATGAAATTGACTTTAGGAACAGAGAGATAAAACCGTAATTCTGCGGTCTTCGGCTGATTCGACAAAATTGATACTTTTTATGTATCAAAGCCATTATCGTTTGACATATGTCTGTACTGATAACCGTTACATGGAAAGGCAGAAGAGGATATTTGCTTTATATTTTAGATTATGTCTAGCACTTACTGTAACTAGTAACTCTACGGACCATAAACCATTTTTCGGGGGGGAGGGGGGAGGTGGTTGGGTGAGAAAATAGCAAAAATGCATTTTTTCTACTGTGGTAATCCCCCTCGCCTTTTCAATAGTATGCCCAATTTTTGGCATGATCCTATTATATAATATTCTTGTAATTAACGGATTTATTTCCCGATTGTTTAGATTTTTCTGTTCCGTCAGTCGAGTGAGAGGGCGAGACTTATCAGTATGCAAATATTAATTCCATCATTTTGTGTGTTAAAACTACGTGAGTGCGCAAACGGCTGTTTAAGAAAAGGTTGCTGAAGGTTTTGTGGCATGTTAAGCACCGAGCCCGAACTGCACTTTGGACGACGTGGATGCTGGCATTATTTACACATGAATATTATAGATTTCAAGCTCAGTACAGGTGCGCTACTACGGGCAACAACATCGCACAACTTGCAAAATGCAGAGGAATTGCTGCTCGGCGCGCAACAAAATTGCATTAAAGAGTTTCTACTTCGCGCCTTTCACCTTTTTAAAATGTTGGAATCACATTGCGCATACCTTACGGTATTGTATGACCTAATTCATTATATTTTTAGTAATGTAAAAATTTTAATACCACTTGGTTATTTTCGGATGTGACTTTCACATAAACAGAGATTCTATGGCATTTACAGCCACCTCTTCAGCCTTGGCCGCGGTGCGCACTGTTTGTAACACCCAGTTCGCTCTACGCACAGAGATTTCTTGTGCCTTTTTGGCAAGCTTTGAGATTTCAAGAGATGAACGGGCTGCCTGTGCCGCTGCTACCAGAGCAGTGGTCTGGGCCGATGTTGCCTTTAAAAGAGCTAAACACAAAAGAGAAAAATTGAGGTGAACACATTTTATTATATATTTCACATATATAATTACAATTGTTTTTCCCCAAAAATTACTAAATCTAAGAAAAAGGTTCTTTAGAACACAGGTAGTCCACACTATCATATTACGCACCTTCTCTCGTTAACTTTGTTTTGTGTGTATCCATATTATTTACGGTAGCGATCTGGTTTTTCTTCCCTTTAGCAAAGTCCTCGTAGTAATTATCTGTGTAAAACAATACGCTAGTTTAAAAATTTATTATCTCCTCTCCTTTCAAAAACTCTGCTTTCTGACCAACTTTCATTCATCAAACATAAAGCTCATCTATACGGAGCAAGCAGGCTTAAAACTTAACACTAAACTGATAGCACGTTAGAACATATACTTTGTTAGAACTGAGAGGTGCGCACACCTATCCGTTAGTTGTATGAAGTGATGTATACATTTTTCGAAAGACGTCGGTTGGAGATTGATCTGAAATATGATTATTTTAGGCCGAGTAACACGCTGCAATTTTGTGATACATTCACGGCCGAACAACGTAGTTTCATTTTATATTGGAATGTGAAGACGAAATGTGATTTTTTTTTTCGTATCTTAGCCAGAAAACATAAAAGCACAAAAACTTCGTTTACTCTCAGACCACCGCCCATTTCAGGACTTCGGACCGACAAAGTTTTTTAAAATAGATGGATGCTATTGAATACCTTTCACGTAGTGTTCTTTTTCATACCCATGTCCAGGTTTT
Source organism: Actinia equina (assembly GCA_011057435.1). Taxonomy (NCBI): domain Eukaryota; kingdom Metazoa; phylum Cnidaria; class Anthozoa; order Actiniaria; family Actiniidae; genus Actinia; species Actinia equina. The sequence continues at coordinate 22,634 of WHPX01001389.1, forward strand.
GGTTTATAAAATGGCGAAACTATTGGCTTTGCGTCTGAAAGCAAAAATATATAATTTCATATTACTATATATACTTATTTCAAGAAAGTCAGTCACCAAAAACCTAGAAAGCTGTGATAGCTGAGGATCATGAGAAATGCTTTATATCCAACAAGTCAAGCTTTTGGCACAAACTGCAGCAATTGAGGATGATCAGAGGAGGTGAACTTATAACTGGCAGACGATCTCAAGTCCACCAACAGTAATCAAGTGGTTGAAACATGTAAAATGTATCTACCCATAATCCTTGTCGGACTCGGCTTTTCTGGTGACTAACTTAATTGAAATAAGTGTATAAATTTTATACACTGTTAATATGATTTCATTATTTCCGTTAATACAGCAAATGACGTACAACTATTTTAAAAGTATATAATAGTTTACAATAAGGGTTAAATGCCTTTATACTTACATATTTCATTAATAGTAATAATACAGAGGACGAAAATGAGAAATGACATTGTTGTCACATTCCTTATCCCTGCCATTGTTGTGATTTGAAGATTAGTTCTTTTTATGCTCTGTAGAACAAAAATAATTTCTGTATTATTAGGAGCGTTTGCGGGCACATACGTTTCTCATGTATTTGTCCCTTCTTAACTTCACATTGTATAATAAATTAAATCATCATTTAAGTGTGATGATCGAAAAATGTTGGGGTCAACGAACTCACTGAGTGAAATGATATCGGCAAAGTGCAGGTGTTTTCTCGACAAACATTGCTTATTGCGCAACCATAATACGTCATGCATAAGAGTCTTTTGTTTTTGTTTCTTGAAACAACTCGTAACCTATAGAATAATATCATTTATATAATTATGAATGCATACAAAAAACTTGAATTTGCTTGAATTTGCAGTCATGCGCATGTAACATTCGATGAGAAATTAATTAATTAATTAATAAACAAATAAATGAATAAATAATGATAATAATTGAATAATTAAATGTCTTACAGCTCCACGTTTTAAGAATTTTTTTATGTTACTTGAAAATGAATAAAAGAAAAAATAATGTATATAAAGGCAAGGTCTCGAATTTCAAGTTTACAAAATCCATACTTTAGTTAAAAAATGATTACCAAAGCTTCTGTAAACAAAACTAGTCAGCTGAGTCAATATACTTTTTTGTTCTAAAAAGAATGACAGTCAACAATGAGACTCAACAGGATGGCTAAACGAGTCAATGTAACTGTCACCAAAAGGTACGTAAAGAGGGATTAATTCATAAATCAAAACCTACGAGTTTCCATCTAACGACTGTAGAGCAAAATGTTTCTCAATTATACAGTAATGTGATGTTTTGTTATTTGTATAGGAAATCGCACGATCTCGAAAGGCGAGTGCAATTAGATGACTTTTAAAACATTACGAGTGTCTATTAATTCCAAATTGTACGAGAAGATCGTGCGATTTTTTGTTTATAGTTCACTCGACAAGATTTCAGTAAAAAAATGCGAAGCGACGCATTTAAAATCTTTGTCTATTTTTGGCGGCCGATTTTCAGTCCATCGCTCAGCTGAAATGCATAAAAAATATTAGTTCTTACGGCTTTAAAATTTTATTTATATGTTTTTTAAGTACAAAATGATAGAAAATAATTGTTTTAACATTGTTTTGGCCGTGTTGCCATAGCGACTTAATTCGGTACTACAGAGTACAGTTAACGCTGTAATTGTACTCCTCTCGACCAATCGGAGTTGAGTAATTTTGTTGAGTGTATTATAAGGACTAAAACATACTGTTTTATTATTTTTCGAGGAATAAAAACTCTCAAGTCCCGTACATTTTTGAAAACGGATCGTTATAAATACTGTTTTCAAAACGCATTTTTCGTTCACACGTAGCGTTTTCGAATCGTTTTCGCCTGCCACACGAATCCGTTGTCGATTGGCGCTTTCAGCGAATACGTTTGGATGGAAGGTCAATCCCCCAAAAGAAAAAGACAAAGATTTTTTTCCATACGCGTTTGGGCGGGGTCTTATTCTCTCGAAAATTCCGGCAAGCTAATAGACAATTTCCTAACTTTTACAACTGAGCAACTGCGCAAAGGATTCATTAATCAATCCCTGCGGAGATGTTAGTAAAAATCGAATTTGTGTACAATTTGATTAAAAATCCAATCATAGTTTATTTTAATCCAAAAAATATATTGGCTTTTTTAATGAATTATAGGGTGCCATTTTCTCTGTACACTGCAAAGATTTTGGATTTCGTATTATTTCTAGCAATGATGAGGTTATATTGATTCAGGTTTCTGTGCTGTGCTTCGCGGCCTTATTAATATTTTATTCATTCTAAAACCGTTCTTTTGTTCGCCGCTAACCTTCCTGGTAGCACAAGCAGAGAATCGATCAAGAGTTATAACTCTATTAATGATAGTATTAGCACTTGCAATTGTGACAGTTGAATATTGATCGTGGAAAGTACAAATACTTTCCAAGATAGTGTCAAGTATGTACGTATTTAATGCATTTTCTTTTTCATATAATCATTTTTCAAATCTAAACAAATAAGATTGAAATCCAATATCATAATTTTCATTGGAAGGAGATAGAAAATCGATTTTAGTTTGATCAAGTTTGACACAATATTAATCACAGTATTGAGAAAATTTAATAAGAATATGACTATGATAATATGTAAGATTGTGAAACTGTCAGTGAAAAATGTCAATTGCTTGTACGGAAGTAAGACTTCAGAAGCTCCGGTGAGCAGTTTCTATCAATCTCTCTCTTTAAAGATCGTATATAGTAAGTCACTGAGTTGCTCAAAGCCAGATAAGTGGCAGATATCATCTTAAGTATCATCAAGAAATGGACTTCTCTCTTTTCTATTTATACTAATATGCAAATATCATCAAAAACTGAACTAATATCAAAAGCCTGATAAAACTGATTCAGTAGATTTTTATCTTACCTGTGATTCCTAGCACTGAGAATATCACATTGCTGGGTCTAAACACAGAAATTAAAGTATTCGTAATCGGTCCACGTTGATACGATCCTGTCTTGAAGTAGCGGCTATCTATTCTACCAGTTTGAATTTACGAAAACATATCAGGTCGTGTTTTTCCACCAGTTGTTATGCTTCAAAAGTTGATGTTTATAGGCTTAGGAGATGGTGTTTTGGTTTGTTTGTGAATGGTTGATCTAAAAGCAATTCTGGAAGCTGTAAAAGGGCTTTTCTTAAGAACTTTTGACCTACAAGGTAAATCTCTATCGGTATAGCTCAGTGTCTCAAATCAAATTCAAAACCAGCAGGATTTGATGAAAACTAAGAATGTCTTAAGATTTTGAAGCTACGAAATGAGAAATCTCTTCTCATCAGTTATCTTGTGTCTTCTAATGCTACTAGCTGCGCTTTACTTTTGAAGAGAATTATAAAAATAATCAAGAGCAAACAGGAAAAAATAAGAAAGATATAGGAAGAAAAATGTTTCTTAGGGCATAAACTTTTGATGAAAAAAACTAATAACGAAAAATTTAGATATCTTGGTGTTGATCGATTTTATTAATAATAATGATAATAATAATAAATATTATAAATAACAATAGTAATAAATAATAGTATTTTGATTAGTTTCTACTATCGCAATACTAAGTATAGTCAGGATGAACCCAGTGAATAACAATGTAGAACAAAAAGACGAAGATTTAAATGTTGAAATTGATGTATGACATACAGCACATTCCATGGATCATCTGAGTGCTTATATTTGATATGCACTATTGTACTGATCACAGGGGCTAACCACATGAGGGATGAATTGAAATGGTTTTCAATATTGGTGACAGTTACCAGTTGGACAGGTGGACGTCAGTCGAACATTCTATGCGACACAAAATAGGTTTGACAAAACGATGACATCTAGTTTATAAAATCGATGACATTCGTATTTCCATCTACGAATCATAGGGGTAGATGCAGTAGTTTCCTGCAGTACACTCAGTGGACATCCCCTCAAGCAGCCTGTTTTATTTTTTTGGTTGATATGTCTTATTTCATTTATGATCGATTCTGTTTCTCGAATATTTAGTCCGACTCGATTAAATTGCAATCTAAGAACAAATTAAATAATGTCGTCTCTTTTTCATTTCGGACCCCTTATTGCACATTTCTGGATCCGTTCCTCAATTTTAAGAGCCTTTTGATTGAGACCGGTACTTAACGGGTAGAAAAGGCTGCACATTTATTGCGAATAAAAATAATGTTCATGATATCGTGTAACGATGCAATTGATCTTACCAGACAAGATATTGCATGCACACAATATCTTTCTTACGGAGTTTTTAGAATTCCTTTTTTTCGCCTTAACTACCTTAACTACCTCTGTAGCTTCCTCAGTTTCTTCAGAGACAACCTCAGCTCCTTTAAGTGGTTGTTTAGTTCTCTTCCTTTTTTCAATTATCATGAACCTTACTTGAGTCACTACCTTAGTAACTTCTAATCTTCAGCTATAACCTCTCTTGAGCCTTTGTTAAGTTCTTTTCCTTTTTTCAAATATCATGAACCTTACTTTCATAGTCGCTACCTTAGTAACTTCCAATCTTCAGCTATAACCTCACTTGAGCCTTTGTTTGGTTCTCTTCCTTTTTTCCAATTAATGTCATACTGAAATGGCAACCTCAGTTTCCTTTCTTCAGCGACCACTTCCCTCGATTTTTTAAATAATTGAAGGTAATAGCTAACTACCATTGCTTTTTTCTTCTTCTTCTTTTTTATAGCCTTCAGCCAAACAAACTTCATCCATATACATATATACTTTTTTTTTTTAATGACACAAATGTCAACCATTGCCGATTTTATGCGCACACGATTTAGTTGACATGCAGTTTGCGCTTCAAAGCTACAAAAATATAATCATAAATATTATTCTCCCTCTTTCTCATCCTTGATTTTTCGATTTCGGTCCGTTTTGTGTTCATCAATCTATAAATTCTTCCAGTTTTGTATATAGGTGCACTCTATTGCAAGAACTTAGAAGTAAGGATGTTTTAACAGGTTTTTCTCCCCTGTTCTTAAGTTGTCTGCTGCCTAATATAAAACGAATTAATAAAAAAGTTCTTGATTCGTTAAAACCAAATTGAAGGATAATTTCAAATGTAGAAAGAAAAAAGGGGTGTCCCCGTTACGTTTTCGAGATATTCACGATTAAGGTGGCTGCCTACTAAAGAAAAAACTAAAGCAAATGCTCACGCTCCTGCGCAACGACGATTACGCCTTTAGTGTTTCGCCTTTTTAAAAATCAAAACATGTATAGTTCCTCCATGAAATTGTGAAGGTCATTCGCGATTTTTAGCGTTTTTAGTGCGCGCGAACAAAGTGTGCTAGAATAATCGTTGCGCAAGAAGGTTTACAGTAGCTTCATATTTTTTAATATTCAGCTGCCGATACCATTCTTAATAGCTGGTTCCTAACACTGAATTGTTTATCCAAATGTGTTATACATTACACCCACGTGATTATTACTGCGCATTATAGCAAATAAAATAAATAATAAATAAAATGAAATTGTAAGAATAAATATGAATAAATAATAGCAAATATAATTAATATAATATTAAATTCTTGTTCTAAGACACATACATAACCTTGATGAAATTGAATGAAAAACTTAAATCCTTTCATATTAATTATTTAAATTGAATTTAAGTAATAAAAGATGAGAATCTAGAGTTTGGTTGGAAATCAAATGAATCTGGTCAGTGTGTGTATGGAGCTCACAATGGATGCAAAAATCATTGTACTTCTCGTTTTATTTCTCACGGATATCTCAATCTTGATATGTGAAAATATCGACTCTGATAGTAGGTATCCTAGAAGATATACTTAATCTTACTTTCCTTTTTGGTTTCAAATATTGCATGGAAAACTTTATTCTGTTTTATTATGAACAGGGATAGTTAGTTAATGAATACTTCATGTAATTGCAAAGTTACTTAGGACTTAACCAAATGAATCCAAAAGAAAATACTTTTACCTTGACACGAAGTTTTAATCCCTTCTTCCTTTACTAACTACGGTTATAAAAGATTGTCACACTCTTATTGTTCAATTCATGTTGATGATCCCTACGTGATATGTCAGTCTCAACTTAGGAAAGCTAGCTAGTATTGCGCTATTGATGCGTTAACTCACTAATCCGACCCGAGTTAGAAAAAGTTCTGGTTTGTTGCCTATGCGAATAGTAATGCTTGTTGGACACCTTTTATATTTCAAGGGCTTACGTTTCTCCGGGTTCTCCGGTTTTCCTCTCTCAAAAAAATTTAAATTCCAATTTCTCTTATTTTGATAAGGAATTGTGGGACCAGGTTAGAAAACAAGCCTGCGTGCTTTATCTATAATACCCTCGTACAACAAAACGTTTATATGAGAGTATGCAGTGACAGTATAGGTAAATATGTTTATAATCTCCCTAAATCTGATAACTATTCAAACTTTTGGAAAGAATCAATGAAGGCTTAGTTATAGATCACCTTATGTATGCCAGAAACGTAAATACGATTCCCAACTTAGACGGATCGTCAATTCTTCATGACAATCGGTCTCACTTTGTTTTTAGTGGACAACCCTCAACAGGGCGCTGATGAGATGAAATGGAAATTGGGATTTGCTTACATTTTGCTACCAAAAAAAGTTGGCGCGCGCGCCCTGAAAACTGCATTGCGACTGGCTTTAGGTCACTATAGAACTAGGCAAAGTAACAACCAGAACGGCGATCTTCAATGATTCTGAGAATTTCTCAAAATCTATATCAGAAACGTCGGGAAGATGCGTTGTTGATTAGCAATGTTGCAATACTGATAAAATAGGAGAGATAACAGCGTTTAAAAAGAGCGATAATCCATGATATTATTTTATGGCTTTTATAACTATTGGTAACACTTGAAACGACGTCTTTGGATTTATTTTCTTAATTAAAACTTTATTCATTCGAAAAAAATGCCCTAAACTTTAACGCAGGTGAAACAAGTTTCTTTTACAATTGAATATGTCTGTGTACAACACAGTATTAAACTTAAGGTTTGATTAGTTTTTTTTAATTGAAACTAGGTATATATATATATCAAACAATGAAAATCGTTTTTTCTATACGAGAACAGTTGCCATTTGTTTTTATAGTTTCTAAATCTCTGAGAAATCTTAACAAATGCAATATAATTTAGGACTGCTAAGTCATGTTTAATAAATGAGTAGGAGTGTTTTATCAGGTATAAAACACCTGGCGTAGCCGAGTGGTCTTAGACCCCATAAAACACGATCTGCAAGTTTATTAAACTGCTTAGAAAACTCATGATGTATGTTCTCATAGTGTACCGAATTCTTTACGAAATTAACCAAGTTTGATAGAGAAAATCCAATCCAGTTTATGCAAATAAAGACGAATCTATATGAGGTATATAACCTCCTTCATGGCCATATAAAACTTCCTTCTATTGTGTTTTCCAGACAAATTTACAGACAAAGGTAAAGAAAGACAATTGCTTAAAAATAAGAAGTAAAAGATTGAGGAAGCACTCAAGTACTTTGCTAGAGTTTTTTATCTCTTGCTTTCTCTTCTGTAATAAGTTATAGGTAAAATAATTAATTATTGATAGTTCAATTACATAAAAATCAAAAAAAGACTGAATCCTGATTGGCTTAATCTACAGTGTTATTAAATTTCGTCATCTTTGAAGTGACGGGCAAATTAAATGAAGAAAAAAAAGCTTGAAATAGTTTATTACTTTATTCAGAGGAAGTTTTGACCATTTGTGATCTATCAAGCAGGAGGGCTTCAGAAAGTAATAATACTCAATAGATTATATCCCGTTTTTATAAATTTTAAAACAACCTCCTGACTGATCGTGCGAATCATAAAAGACAAATTTTACATCAAATACGATGCCATCTGGGTTTTTTTTTTTTGAAATAGAGGATATTACAAGGGCGCTCACTCGCGAGATATCAATCGAACACGAGAAAATAAAATTCGTATCTCCAAGCGGCCATGTAATGTTCTGTTTATTATATAGATATCGATGAAACTGAAATGAAACAAAAGCTCAAAAATTCTTTATTAAAATAGCAAGCCGATTCAACAGAGATATCTTCACGTGTGAAAGATATAGTATCTTCCATGCACTGGTGAAAGATATCAAGTTTTCGACACTAGAGAAAACCTGGTATTTCATCGATATCTATGTAATAAACATTCATATCATATGCTATTGGAATTAATTTTTTAATATCTGCCGGCGTATCCGCCCGATACAGTCATTACCAACTATAATGATAATAATGAATAATAATAATAATAATAATAATAATAATAATAACAATAATAATAATAATAGTTTATTGAGTCCTCTAGCAGTATAAAACTGAATTAACGAACTGTATACAAACTACAAACTTATTGCATCAACTTACAATCATTAATACAGCTGTAATATTAAATTTGACTGGCTGATAACGCGCTACAACATTTCAAGTAAGAAACCTCCGGGAGGCGAGCGAGAAGGGGGTGGGGAATCTGCGTTAAGAAGTTCAATATCCTCGTTGTATCTCTTAAGGGTAACGATAATCGATTTGGTATCTTCGAGGGTACTAAAATTTCTTGGTATATTTTACTCATATTTATTATATTTTTTCAATTATTTTTTAAAGCTCACGCTGTTTTTTATTCCATAATTTGTGTTTATTTCTTTTCATTCCTTTTCGTTTCGGGCTTTTCTCTCTCTTCTTTTGCAAAACCCTTCCCCGTTTGCACGAATGGGACAAGTAGTGCAGTGAACAACAGAGAATGCATTGAGAAAGTGTTTGCGCAGGCTTCAAGTGTATTTTTTTCGATAGTCATTGCTTTTTCGTTTTTTATACTAATCAGTGAAGTCTTGTAAGTTGGTCCTCAATTTATGATCATGATTTCTTTTGTTATTATTGTCCAGTTCTGATATGTTTTTCTTTTTTTCAGTATCCATCAATGAAACAGATTGCATAATTTCTCAAAACAAAGTGAATTGCAAAATGGCAAACCTAACGACGATCCCTCGGGACATCCCACTAAGTACCACAAACTTGTAAGCATATACGTATTTCATTCGTGTTCTCTTCTCAATTCATTTACTTTAGGGTCGGATTAATTCTCGAGGTCTTAAAGTAATAGAGAAGAAGGTCCTGCTTTTGTAATTACATTATAACTACATACACTGAATAACTTATTAGAACTTTATTTCTATCGGATGACAACATTATCCTGCTTTTTAGGGACGTAATAAGCAATTAATGGATGATAGAGTTTGAAAACGGTTCAATGTTTTTTGAAGGCAACCTTTTTGTAGTGTAGTCGTAGTATTTATTTTTGTAAATAGTGATTTTTTTAATTCTAGGTTTAGCTTAGGTTTAATACTTGTTGTAAATCTCTTTAGGGAGATCAATAAAGTTATTGTAATTAGTGCAGCAGAAACCTGCGGGCAAAACCGGAAAGTTGTGTCTTATGAGGAATGGACAGAACGAGCACGTAACTTTAATATTTACCTTACCGTGTACTAGCTGAGTACTATACTGTGTTGTTTATATCTCGTTTAGGTTTCTAAGTAATAATCTTATCCAAACCTTAAGTAACGGAACATTTGCTGGTCTGTATCTTCGTGCGCTGTAAGTACTTTGTAATTTTTTCTTGTAACCGTGAATTCCTTAATGGACAATGGCCTATGAGGCTAAAAAGCTTATCGGACTATTGACTCGTTGACCATGTCAGCAAAAACCGTGCCGTGACATAACCGTGTCGTGACGTGACCGTGTCGTGCCGAGATCGTGCCGTGTCATGACCAAGACATGATCGTAACATGGCCATGACATGACTTAGACATGACCATGTCGTGCAGTGACCGTGTAGTGCCTTGATTATCTCGTGTCGCGCCCATCTCGTGTCGTGACCATCTCGTGTCATTCCGTGCCATGACCGTGCTGTGCCGTGCCGTGACCGTGACCGTGACCGTGACCGTGACCGTGACCGTGACCGTGGCGTGCCTCGTTGTGCGTTGCCGTGACCATGCCGTGCAATGACAGGTCTTAAAAACATGTTTTCTTTACTTTTTCTACAGATTACAAAGCTTTTTTTTCTTCCTATTTGCAGTGTCCTCAGCAGTAATAGGCTGGAAAACTTAACGAATGATTTCTTCAGGGATGCGGAAATAAGAAGACTGTAAGAGACTTGCCTAATTATATATATCTAATATATTACATCAAGCAAACCATCAAACAAAAATTACTCGATAAAGTGCTAATAGTCAAACAGACATAAAAGAAAAAGACCTAATAACCACTGTTTGTCTACTGACTATTTCACTGCTTAGATAAACCACTCTAATAAAATACCCATGGTACTAACTAAATGTTTTGACAACGCAGGGATGGATCCACGATTAAAAGGGGGGGGGGGTCCAAAATGTTCGCCACGCAGAAAAAGCTAGTTTTTACCACATTTTCGTTAATTTCTCGCGCGCTGATTCGCTATTTTTTATGAGGTCCTTCTTTCTCTGGTCTGTTTTTTTATCGAACAAGGAATGGCTTTAGCATATGATCCAAACTTCGCAATATTGCTGCGCTCGTGGTTCCATTTGACTTTGGATCATATGCTGTATAAGAGTACAGACCATAGAAAAGGGACCTCGATTTGCAGAGCGACTTGGTCTTAATTAGCGTAAGTAACATATTTGTCTTCACAAAATATCACAAAGGGCGTGGGAGGTTATATGAGGCCCATGGAAACCCCTCTGGATACGTTATTGCAACTTATTACATAGATATCGATAAAATACCAAGTTTTCTCTAGTGACTCAATAAACTATTATTATTATTATTATTATTATTGTTGTTATTATTATTATTATTATTGTTATTATCATTATAGTTGGTAGTGACTGTATCGGGCGGATACGCCGGCAGATATTAAAAACTTAATTCCAATAGCATATGATATGAATGTTTATTACATAGATATCGATAAAATACCAGGTTTTCTCTGGTGTCGAAAACTTGATATCTTTCATCAGTGGAAGATATCATATCTTTCACACGTGAAGATATCGCTGTTGAATCGGCTTGCTATTTTAATAAAGAATTTTTGAGCTTTTGTTTTATTTAAGTTTCATCGATATCTATATAATAAACAGAACATTACATGGCCGCTTGGAGATACGAATTTTATCTTCTCGTGTTCGATTCAGATATCTTCATTTAGATATATCGTTGCGCTCACTCATGAGATATAAATTAAACACTCGAAGATAAAATTCGAATCTCCGCGCACCCATGTAATATCCTCTATGAAACAGTAATGATGAAAAGGTAAATTATACACCGTGAAAAGATGAAAAAACTTACTGACGTTTCGGACGCTAGTCCTTCGTCGGAGTAAAAGAGAAAGAAGTGGTAGAAAGGAGTGTACCACTTCTTTCTCTTTTACTCCGACGAAGGACTAGCGTCCGAAACGTCAGTAAGTTTTTTCATCTTTTCACGGTGTATAATTTACCTTTTCATCATTACTGTTTCATTAGAAACACCGACGCAGCTCACACTAGTTTTAGCTAGTTATACCTTAATATCCTCTATATACGTTTCATGTTTTCGTATTCTAGACTCCTCATGGATAACCAAATAGCGTTTATTGCCTCTGGAACACTACAAAGCATTCAAAATCTTTACTATCTGTAAGTAGACCTTTCATTTCTTCGTTTTCTAATTTCGTTGTTTTTGCTTCTTTCATCGTATTTCTTAAAACTTCGTGTTTTGTAGAGATTTGTCTGATAATCGATTGACATCAATTGAATATTTTACAACATCTCAAGTAAATAACACATTCTGATTGGCTGAGAGCTATGATCACTAAGAGGACAGACACATGGATGACGTAATGTTTTTGAAACCAAGACTCGCCGGTAGGATTTTATCGTAAGGACTGTGATTTTGCGAATTTATTTTGCTAATAAAAGTCGACAATGAAACCAAAAGAGAAACCAAACTTTGAATTTAATCTTGCTGATAGTCTTGCCGACGAATATTTAGTTCTGGAGGCAGAAAAGATAGAGGAAGACGTGAAAAATTCATCTCGCTTTGCAACCGAGTGCGAAGAAAAAGACTTGAATGAGCTTGTGTCAAGTGCCATTCCAGAGTCGATCTTCAATGGCTGCTCCATCCAGAACTTGGATGTCTATGTTGTCAAGCGAAATTGACATTGCTTTTCTTAGCTGAACTTATTATTAAGCTTTGTTTTTTAGAACCTTTGAGTTCTGACTCAAACTCTTTTCGACTTAGCTAAAAAAAGCCATTTATAAGTAAATGTCAAAAGTTTTGACCAATAGCAAGCATTCTTTTACAGTGGATGTCAAAGAACTGTCAAAATTAGCCAATCACAGTGTAGGACGTTTGTTGTGAAATGTTGACGTGTTTTATGAAAAATGTTTTTGTAAGTTATAAAATAACCTTTGAAGTTTTCAAAAGTAAATAACCGAAAAACCTTCGTCTTACTTTCTGTACTCTGTCCTCTAATGGTTATGAAAACTACCATCTTAGCGAAAATATTCAACAGCTCACAATAATCGGAGCTGTTTGGTCAATCGCCTTGCTTTCCTTGAATTTTTTTTTTCGAAAAACTTTTCGCTCATTTTATTTTGTAAACATTTCGCAGTTTGTTGTAAAAAACAAATCGCACATAGATTTCCATCATTGTCTGTCCTCTTATTGATCATAGATGACGTCTTAAAATGTTCAAAACTTTACAGTGAAACCACTCGCTGCGCTCGTGGTTTCACTTTAGTTTTGAACATTTTAAGACGTCATCTATGATCAATAAGAGGACAGACAATGGAAATCTATGTGCGATTTGTTAATGGGATGTTTAGTGGCCTGAACAGGCTCTATATATTGTAAGTATATCGTAATGCAATTCAGCTTTATTTCTTTAGTTTAGAAAATTCATCAAGATCTTTAAAGCCACGGGACTTGCAAATAATTAATAGTGAGTTTTTGCGGAGTTCATATCGGAGTTCCATGCATATCCATGTTTATATAATATATATATAGAAAAGTACGAGCGTAAATACTTTGATTGCCCTCTTGCTCGCTATTCGTCACGAGATTACTAATACGCGCACTTGGTGTTTGAACATCAGTGAAATTTATTAAAATAGCAATTTTTTTCTTTTTGATCTAGGCTGATAGCACGAAACAGAATAAAAGAAATTGCCCCTCGTTCGTTCACTGGATTGGTTGGACTAATGCGTCTGTAAGTGTCTTTCTTTCAGTGCTAGATAGATGTTTAGTTCAAGCGATACTTTGAAAATCTAAAATAACTGCTTTACACACTTCTAATAGGAATTTGCAAAACAACAACTTGAGCATGATTGGCAACTTAACATTTTATGGTCCACACAGATCGTTGAAATATCTGTAAGTAAATATAGGTTTCCGTGTCTTTGTCCGTCCGTCCGTCCGTCTGTCCATCCATCCATTGGTTTGTTCTGACGATCATTCATTCATTGTATTATACTTACGTAATCGCAGATACCTACAAAGCAACAACCTGACAACTATCGTCCCATACACTTTCAAGATCTACAAGAAATCGAGATATCTGACTGAAATGTAGGTATGATTATGATAATGAACATATTCTGGTAGGATCGGGAATTTAAACAACGTTTGCTTTTCTTTTCGTAATTCGGGCGGGGAGTACTTGTCCTTTCCCGAGATATATTCGGATGTACATGTTCTACCTAACGCCTCGATTTCCATACATATTAGTGGAGCTCTTGCGCGGGCCGAAGGGGAGCGAAGCACCATACTTTACTTCACTTCCGACCATATGTTCGTCTGCGTACACAACACAGGGATACCAAAGCAATATATAATAGCATGATACCATGACAATGAGGGAAGAGTAAAGACAACGTCTAGGAAAGAAGCTCCTTTCGACATTCTTCTAGATAAATACACCTCTGAATGATTAATCTTACTGCTGTCTCTTGCGAAACGTACCTTGATATAATGATAGAAATTAGAATGTGCTATTCATTCGTTTCACAGTTACCTTGGATCTAACAAGCTGCGGTACCTCAACAACAATACTTTTTACGGACTGTACTACCTTTATGAACTGTGAGTGTAGCAAAGCATGTCGTTAAGTAAAACGCTGAACATCCTTTTAAGATGATAATGTTTAGAGCACAGCCAAGTCACAGTTCGAATTGGAATCGAATATCTGAAATTTTTTTTTTGTCTATGGGACGAGATGGTGATCTACCGTATCGAAAAAATAACTGTGCAAATTATTTTGTGTCAACAGAGATTTGAAAAAGAACAGAATTGAAGGTTTCGATAAAATGTCCTTCAGGGGATTACGCAACCTTAAAACTATGTAAGTAATGCTTTTCATTTCATTGCTTGCTTCCTTGCTTCCTTGCTTCCTTGCTTCCTTGCTTCCTTGCTTCCTTGCTTCCTTGCTTCCTTGCTTCCTTGCTTCCTTGCTTCCTTGCTTCCTTGCTTCCTTGCTTCCTTGCTTCCTTGCTTCCTTGCTTCCTTGCTTCCTTGCTTCCTTGCTTGCTTGCTTGCTTGCTTGCTTGCTTGCTTGCTTGCTTGCTTCCTTGATTCCTTGCTTCCTTGCTTCCTTGCTTCCTTGCTTGCTTGCTTGCTTGCTTGCTTGCTTCCTTGCTTCCTTGCTTCCTTGCTTCCTTGCTTCCTTGCTTCCTTGCTTTCTTCCTTGCTTCCTTGCTTTCTTCCTTGCTTCCTTGCTTCCTTCATTTTCAGAGATATAACTTTACTTTGTATCTTTCTGCAGATATCTTAATGGCAATCGAATCCAAAGCATCAATAACTTGACTTTTAGGTCAATAATAAAACTCAAATATTTGTAAGTATGTTTTAAAGAATCTCTAAGCCACCATTGGTTGAAGCAGTCAAGGAAGCGCATACATGCATGTGACCAACAACTAAGAAAATGCACTACAGAAAAATAAACAACCATCAGTCTATTTCTGTTGGAATGTAGATAATATATTTGTTATATAATGAATCAGAGAAATAAGAGAAAAATATCATATGCCCTTGGCATGCCAAGGGCATATGATATTTTTCTCTTATTTCTCTGATTCATTATATACACACCGAACGCATAATTTCTACTTTACTATGTCTATATCTGCGTACATTTACGGTGTTCAACTTACCTATAGAGAAAAAATATCGCTCTGGGATCCTCACGAATACCCTACATTTCATATTCTGGCTGCGTTACCAGCGTGGTTGGTCCTTGTAGTGTAGTGGTTAACACATCGGACTAGAATACCGAAGACGTGGGTTCAAATCCTGCCAAGGGCATATGATATTTTTCTCTTATTTCTCTGATTCATTATATACACACCGAACGCATAATTTCTACTTTATTTGTTATATATATCATCGTTTGTTTTCTTTAACAGACATCTTAATGATAACAACATAACATTTATTTCACCGTCGGCCTTCTCAAGACAGTCTGTATTGCGTGAGCTGTAAGTAGTTTTTTAAATACTGGCAAAGGCCTCTTTCGGGTTCAATAAACAAGGTGCACTTTCCACATAAGTTACGATGAGCAAAAGATTTTTTTAGCCGAAGCTAGGCAATTAAGACTGAACCAAGTCCGCTGTCTCAGAAAAGGCCTGTGACAAAAGACTTAAACCAATACATAAGCATAATAAGCACTATGATAGCAGTATGAATGGCACTTTCTTTTTTGTTTACGTCAGAGGAGTGAAACAGAGAGTTTTTATGAAGAGGAGGGGGGGAGGGGATATCATATTATTCCACAAAAGAAGAGTTGCCGATACTTTTATTTTTTCTGATATGTTTCTAATTGTATCGCTGAATTTATAATTTTAGTTACTTGAGGAACAATCTACTAAAAGTTCTGAGGAACGGATGCTTCAAAGGACTGAAAAGACTGGACAATCTGTAAGTTTAAAAAATGAAAATAAATGGGCGCGTTCTGTGTTGAGGAGAAAATATGATTATAAAATAAATGTTCTAAATCTCGCTTTCTGGACGGTTGTACTTTATGAGAGCACACAGCACGCTCGCGTACGTTATGTTTCGTCATTCATGTAATTGGTATCTTAAGAAATAAAAAACTTGCTTGCTGTGATGTGTGGAGTTGGGGGTTTGAAGAACATCCGAGAAGTGTCGAGAAGTACTCTGCTACGCGTCGTGCTTCTCCTAACACTTCTTTCGTGTTTTGCCAACACCCGCGTTCTTTAAAACTGCACACAGCATGCGCGCGCGTTTTCTATTTCTTCAATATAAGTATTTTACAGAATAATGGTAGGGGTTACCTAGAACAACTATAAGAGCTAAACGAGCTAGGTAACACTAATTCTAATACTGAAATAACGAATTATGTATGCACTTACAAAACACGCTCGAT
Organism: Actinia equina; assembly: GCA_011057435.1. NCBI lineage: Eukaryota > Metazoa > Cnidaria > Anthozoa > Actiniaria > Actiniidae > Actinia > Actinia equina. Next base: position 39,113 of record WHPX01001389.1, read on the forward strand.
TTGCTGAAACAAGGAAAATATCAAAATATCAAAAGAGTTTCAGTCTCTTGAGAATCGAAAACAAACCTATTGTTATATCTTCTTAATGGAGCTGCACTCCGACGTGCTACAAGAGTTCTTTAGGCGGCAGCTATTTTTAATTGGAATACAGAGAAACAAACCGACTCAAATGGAAATTCAATATGGTTTGTAATATTTGTTACTAACAGGCACCTAAAGAACTGTTCCATACACGTTATAGAAGAGGGCGTTTTCGACGACATGAGCTGGTTGACTCAGCTGTAAGTATAGCAGTTATATTCAGATTTGGTCTTGTTTGACAGTGAATCCTTAGTACCACGCCCATCTGGACAAACCTCAGGTACCGCTTAGGGGTCATTTTCAAAATATCCGACAAACCTCCCCGGTCTTTTATATATAGAAGTCTCTCTCTGAGCCAAAAGCAAAGCATTCATTGTTCTTTTACAAACCACCCACACCCTATTTCTAACGTTTGATGTCGGGTTTGAATTTCGATGGAAAACATGTCCCGGTTTTGGAGTTCAGCTCCGCTCTCCTCTTTTAGTATCAATGCTGAATTCAAAAAGGCGTGGTTGGTTTTTAAACGAGTTAAGACGCACGTGTTGTGGTTTACATTGAAATTTAAGACCGAGGGCAGCAGGCCGCTTTTCAATGCAAACCCTCGCCCTAGCATTTTAATTTTTATTTAATTTCTTCAAGTCGAGAACAGAAGTACCCGTCCTTGAGCCCCTTTCCGGTTTTTATTTATCCTACTTGGTATTCATTATTGCTACATTTTTATAGCAGTACTGAAGGCACCCATCAGTATGCTAATGGTATTTTCTGTTGAGTATTTTGCTAGAACTGTTGGAAATAGATATTAAACAACGTAATGAGAAAACAGGGGTAAGACATCAAGCCCTGTAATACACCCGGTTCTCCTTAAGAGGAAACATTATTTGTATCTTTCTGATCAGTTCATGTATGAAATGTTGTATTAACGTATTATCTCCTAATTTAGCGAAATCAGCTTCAATAACATCAAAAATATCCCTTCTCGCATGTTTGCAAAGCTTCGACGCTTAACGATCTTGTGAGTAAATCGCGCTGTAACATCATTTCTGCTACTAATGTTTTAGTATATTATATCATATAAAATATATATCCATAGAGGATTTGCACTATCACGTTATGGCAGCCATGAAAGAAGGCAGGAACAATAGTCCACTTCATAGTTCCTTTGAAATCGAAGTGAGAAGAACGGTGAGCTTTGCAACGATAGATATATAAATTGTCCAAGGTGTTAAAAAAGGTCTCAACCGTTGCAAGTTCACCGTTCGTCTCGCTTTAATTTCAATGGCACTGCTACCTTTCAAGATGGCGCAAACTGCGAATGGGACTGGTTTAATCTGACGTACATGAGATATAATTCGGTTTTTCAGAGGTGGGGGACTGTTGTGACCTTCTGTCATGGTTGCTATCACGTGATACAATGAGTTTCAGGTTTAATTCTCAAATTCAAACTGTTATTGCTCTAACAAAATTATAAATGTAAGAGTAAATATAGAAATTAGAGTGACAAACAAATCAATTCTTTTACTGTTTTTATGTTACCAGGAAACTTGGCCAAAATGAAATTGAATATCTTCATCCTGAAACATTTAAAGGCAAAACATACATCATGCGATTGTAAGTATTGGAATCGCGCGCTCTGACTGCTTAATTATTTGCGCGTGATCAAGTACTCCGATTTAGTCCGTAAAGACATTGTCCTGTCTCTTCGTTGTAATTTTCGCGCGCTTTATAATGTATGCGGAGATCACGTATGCTAATTATGTTGTAAGAGCGCCTCGTGGGACGAGACGGGATAGGATACCACGAATGTTTTAGTCTCTCTTTTTCCTTTTGTTTTTCTTGGAATAAAGTTGATTACTGTAACTACAGACATCCATCCGCTTATTAGAGTTTATTGATGCGTCAAAGCCTGCATAGGTATGCTTGGCAAGTCTAAGTTAAGTTGTAGGTCGACCCACAAGGATAGCATTCTATTGGCTATGTCCTCGCGCAGATTGTGTACCCCTTTCTTCCCCGCGAAAATATAACTTAGCAATGACCCATCGTTCTCTTAATCTTGCGATAACTTTTTCTCTTATAGATATTTGAACAGCAATCGTCTTTCTAGGATCCCAAAAGGGCTGTTTGATGATCTATATCGATGTGACTTTATGTGAGTGTACCCATAATCTTCCTGATTCCTGTATCTATCTGAGTCCGTAATGTCCATGTACCTTTAGTCTAGGAAGGAAGGATTCCTTCTGCTTCCTACTTCATGTATCTACCAAGGTTACTTATGTCCTTGCACCTTTAGCCTAGGAAGGAAGGATTCCTTCTGCTTCCTACTTCATGTATCTACCTGGGTTCCTCATGTCCTTGCACCTTTAGCCTAGGAAGGAAGGATTCCTTCTGCTTCCTACTTCATGTATCTACCTGGGTTCCTCATGTCCATACACCTTTAGCCTTGGAAGGAAGGATTCCTTCTGCTTCCTACTTCATGTATCTACCTGGGTTCCTCATGTCCATACACCTTTAGCCTAGGAAGGAAGGATTCCTTCTGCTTCCTACTTCATGTATCTACCTGGGTTCCTCATGTCCATGCTCCTTTAGTCTATCCTTTGGCTCTAGTCAAATACATTAAATTAGTGATTCATGCGCATTGCTAGAAATAAAGGAGCTGGGTAAATAAATAAATACCTGCTGCAAGGCAATGTTCAGCCATCGACAATTTCACTTCTCTCGTCATTCATTTTAGTCTTTTAAACAACAATAATATTTCTTACATCGAGCCTGGGGCAATGAGAGGACTAACATGGACCAGTCACTTGTAAGTCAATAGTTTTCTACTTCTATATCTATAATACATTCTTTAAAATTAAGGGTATCGATTTTATTCTCGGTCGATATGAGTGATATTAATAACTGTGACTAAAACAACTCTAGTTTGAAGTGAAAAATGGATGTAATGCTGAAATGTGAGTAACAAAAGGCTTTATCTAACCAGATTTTTCCATCACAATAAACTGACAAACATAACGAAGCGGGATGAGTTCCATGCAATGCGTAACCTTGAGATTGCGTAAGTATTTTTTATATGTCTTTGTCCCCCAGGCTCTAATTGTCGTGCTTTGCACGTAGCGTACTGCGTGATTTGCTGTGTTTGTCGATGCGATGCGATGCGATGCGAGGCTAGGCTAGGCTAGGCTAGGCTAGGCTAGGCTATGTTGATGTGGTATGGTGTGGTGTGTGTTTCGTTGTGTTGTGTTGTTGTTGTGTCTGTATTATATTTATTCATTCTCATATATTTTCAGTTAATGGATGTAATTGCCTTGTATTTCATTTTTCGTTTTCTTTAACATATTTCAATAGGATATTTTCCGACAACAAGATATCTAGCATAGAACCCGGATCATTTGTCATGACTTGCATGACCTCACTGTAAGTAAATACAAGTATAAAATAGCCATTATACAAGACCAAAAACATTTAATTGTTAAAAGAGGATATTTTTTTAAATAACGTCTTAGGGTAAATAATAATAATAATAACAATAATAATAATAATAATTGCCATTATTTTTATTTTTTTCTTTTGAACATATTGATTAGGAGAATTTTCTAGTCGTAGGACAGTTATGTGAAATTTCTTTTTTTGAAGGAGATTTCAAAATAAATAAAATTAAGTGGTGTTTAAACGTGTAGTGCAATTTTGGTCTTAAATCAAACTCGTGATTAACAAATTGCTCTCTACTTCAAATACCATCATTTATTAGACACAGAAAATCTTTCAGCTGTAACACTGATTTACTGATATGCTGTTATGGGAAGTAAGAGCTTTATTATATTCACTTTCTTTTTCAGAGTGGTTTACAATAACAAGTTATCTTCGGTCAACATTAATGTCTTCAGAGGTACAGTTATCCCACAAAATGGAGTCCATATTTTCATGTGAGTTGTCTTCGTTTTCTCATCACTTATTTATCACTTGTTGACTAAAGTTAGAATTTTTGCATACGAAGGTTTGCAGAAAGTCTATTCAAGTTTACTGTCAAAATAAATGAGATTGGGGGAATCCTGAATACAACTGGTTTCCTCTGCAGCAAGAATAGGCACTGTCATCCATGCGCTAGAGGGACATACTCTATTGGTGATGGTGTAATCACGGGATGTGTAAAATGTCCTGCAGGTAAAAAAGCGCATGATACAAAAGTTGTAATTACAGAACAATTCTGTCCGTGATAAGAATTTCACGAGTGTAAAATCCCCTACAGGTGAAACGTATTATCTTCTGAATTGGCTTCTCACGAGGCGCCAATGAATGATTCGATTACTTTCAATGAAGACAAATTTTAAACACAATCGTGGCTTTGAAGGAATAACTCCAATCGCTTCAGTGTGTGTATCAATGAAATGTTTAAATCTCGATATATGCTTTGGCATGCAATCACTGCCCCTCATTTGCTATCAACTAAAAACTGAAACACCATATGTCACGAACAGTGTAAATACTGTAAACAATTTGCGTTTAGAACAAATTCTGCCGGTACGTGATAGGAATTTCACGCGACCTTTGAATTGTTGCGCAGATAAAATATCGTATGATATGAAAGTTGTAAATACTGTTGGCCATTTTGATGTTATGTGTCAACCACTTTACCAGGAACAATCAAATGCAACAAACTCAGCTCTCATCTCATTTCATGGACAGCTTGATCCACGGAGATGCAATACAATTGTTTTGTTACTTGCAGGAGGTTTCTACCAGGACTCGGTAGCTACGGTTGGTCTGACTCCACATGGTAATGGATGTAAGGAATGTCACCAAGGAACCTTTGTGCATCCAAAAAACGTACCAGGAATATTACTGTCAGACTGTAATGCTTGCCCCGAAGGTAAAGATAAATGTATAAGATGTGGTGTGGTGTGGTGTGGTGTGGTGTGGTGTGGTGTGGTGTGGTGTGGTGTGGTGTGGTGTGGTGTGGTGTGGTGTGGTGTGGTGTGGTGTGGTGTGGTGTGGTGTGGTGTGGTGTGGTGTGGTGTGGTGTGGTTTAGGTCAGTTTTCGTATGACTGTGAAAAGCTCAGTGCCGTAAGCGTGACGTGCCGTGACCGTGATACTTTCTAGAATTTTAATTGGCTATTTTTTCATGCGCAATGTGATTGGTCTGGCATTGCCGTGACCTTGGCGTGACCGTGTCTGCGCCGTGTTAATGCCGTGTTCCTGGTATTTGATTGGATGTAGAGTAAATTCTCGTGCAATGTGATTGGTCTGGCGTAACCCTTGTCGTGTCATGGCCGCGTTCGTGACTTTTTTTATAGTCATACGAAAACTGCACTACTGTGCTGTGCTCTGGTATGATAGGATGTGATATGGTGTGATTTTATCTGATACAAAATTCTTGGTTATCTGTCACATTTGTTTCAATCTTTTAGGGACCAACACAACAAGTTTCGCTGGATTCAGGGCGTGTCCCTGTCTTAGAAACAGATACCGTTTAGACCGCTTTGGCCCATGTTTCCCTTGTTTTATTCAAGGGACCATATGTCAGAGGGACGTTCTCATTCTGTCCCCCGGATATTATTGGTCCCTTGAAGGACCTGGATTTGCGATTCGAGAATATGAAGAACTGGTGGATAACCTGGAGATTGAAGGCGATGATTACGACAAAAACACTTCTGTTTACCACGGTTAGTAAGTTTGCATGTTGGACATTAATCGCAAAATTTAAGTCCTTTAACAAACAAACAAACTAATGATTCCATAAATATATACACCGAATCATATTATAGCGACCAATTTGAATATCTATTGTTCTACACTGACTAGCGACTGACTAGCCTCGTGTTCACATGGAAACATAAAAGCATTTTCACATGTATAGGAGGCTAGTCAGTCGCTGGTCAGTCTTGAACAGTAGTTATTCAAATTGGTTGCCATATTTCGAGTCAGTGTATATTGAATATATTTGTGTTTTCATTGATTGACAGGGGTCCTGCCGATACCACACAAGTGTCAACGAGCAGAATCGTGCAAGGGGGGTCTTCGTGCCGACTGCGCTACAGGCTATACTGGCCCTCTGTGTGCTGTCTGTTCCCATGGATACTACAAGCGGCTCCTTGAATGCCACACATGTCCTTCCAAGACAATCGCAGCTATTCAGATGTCTGGTTTATTCTGCGTGTTGGCTGTCATCTTTGTAGTACTTACCAGAAGCGACAAAAGATCCAAGACATCGGGAAGAGCCACCACGGATATTTTTCTAGCGCACGTGAAGATCCTTCTTGGGTTTTACCAAGTGTTAGCTGGAATCCTTCAAGCTTTTTCGTACGTCCAATGGCCTTCAGCAGTATCTTCTATCGGCTATTACGTGCGCTTCATCCAGCTGAATATTCTGCAGATCGTGCCATTAAGCTGTCTGGTTCCCGGTCTCAAAGTCAACGCGTACAGTGACTTTGTTCTAGGACTGACAGGTAATGTGGTCTGCGTTGCCATGCCAATGTTATATTACGTCATAAGAAAGCTGTGGTTTGACATCAAAGGGATCGATGCCAAAGATGCTCTGTTTGCTTCTAAACGTTCTTGCCTTCGTATGTCATTGTTCCTCTTGTTCGTTCTTTACCCATCAACATGCGTCAAAGTGTTTGAGATTCTTCCTGCCTCGTGCCACCAGTTATGTCCACACGAGGAAGCACTTGTTTGCCCAGCCTACTTGAGATCTGACTACACACTTGAGTGCTTCACCAAACAACACGTGAGATTTTATTCCGCAGCATACGCGTTGCTGATTTACGTGGTTGGGTTTCCTGTGGTATTGACTCTTCTCCTTTGGAAATATCATTATAAGAACCTGAAAAAGGAAGGGTACGTAAAAGTGATGAACACTAATTAAACGCGTTTGTTTACTGTATCTAGCTGCTCTGAAATAGTGACGTATTAATGACGTCACTGCAAAAATTGACGAGCGAAAACTTGCCATTGCAATAAAAATATCAAAATCATCATAAACATTTTTTCACTGTTATCAAGCACTTATTAGCAACGTCCAAAATTTAAAGAGGAAAAGTTACACCTCAGTTTTGCAATTTTTCTCGTCTGTGATTGACTAAATTTTTTTCTTGGATCAGGCGTATATTGTCAGTTCAGTATATATAAATTAATCATGTTATTTGTTGTTTCCAGGCAAGTCAAAGACGTTACTCCCATCACATTGTCACTCAGTTTCCTACACGAGAACTATTCAAGCAAGTGTTGGTACTGGGAGGCTGTAGAAATGGCACGAAAAGTTATCCTGACAGCCGGTGTTGTGTTTATTGGCTCTCAAAGTCGAACCCAGATCGGCGTGGCTGCCATGACGTCAGCAGGGTTCGCCGTGCTCCATGCTCTATTCAGACCAATCCCAGACCTATTCGAGGATTACTTACAGATGACGTCATTATTGGTGACGTCATTTAATCTTGGGATTGGTGTGTTGCTAAAGGTGCCCTCAGATGAGAGTTATGATTCTGGTGTTGACAGTGGTCAGGACGGTATTGGACTCGGGATTCTACTTATCATTACAAATTCACTGGTCATAGCAATCTTAGCAGGTAAATAGACCATTATATTGATGCGGCGGCCACCTTGAATTATGGTATGGCGGGGTTATGTTTTCAAATGATTTGAAGTCTTCAAATGTTTTGCATATTGTTCAAACTACCAGCAAATTTAGCTGCTTTTAAGATGTGCTTGAACAGTGAGAGCGCTCCCCTCTCACCAATGCGACTCGGGATCGATTCTCGGAGTTGCACTCGTATGTGAGTGGGTTACTCTCGTGTACTTCGAGAGTTTGTCTCAGGGTTTTCTGGTTTTCCTCCCTAGCTTCGCAAAATCAACTCCTAAATTCCAATTGGAATTAATTGGAAGAAGAACCAGTTTGTAGAGAAGCTACTGTTAAAATCCTCATCAGAAACACTATATATACTATAGTTGTAGCAAGTATCCTGTTATGTGATTATAGTCTAGAAAGGCCGTCAGTGGACGTAAATTACCGATTCATGATCATAATTGTTGAGGAATATTTGTAATCTCATTTATCAACAGTCCGCTACTTGGTTGGTTTTGGAAGATTATTGCGAACAATGTGCAATAACCCACAGTGCAATGTAAGCTGCTTTTTGACGTTTCTTCTCACCGTACAAGATGCACAGAACGAGATGTACGAAACGAAATTCAAAAACACAGTCAGCGCGCAAGTCACGGACAGACTTGGCATGCCTAACTCTGCCATATCTGATATTGTCATCGAAAAACTCGAGATTGATTTGGAAGAACAAAAACAAGTAGAAGGAATTACAAATGTGGACGTCACAAAAATGGTTGAAAAAACAAAATTCTAATTTGAAGACGTAATCGGACGCAAACGAATAAATCATCTTCTTCAAGGCAAAGAAAAAGATAAGGCATTTTACTACCAATATTTCAAACAATTTACCTACCCACCCAACCACCCATATGACCACCCACCTACCTACCTACCCACCTACCCACCTGCTTTCTCACCTACTCACCTACCTTCCCACCTACTCACCTATCTACCTACCCACCTACCTTCCCACCTACTCACCTATCTACCTACCCACCTACCTTCCCACCTACTCACCTACCTACTCACCTACCTTCCCACCTACTCACCTACTCACCTGTCTACCTACCCAACTACTAACCTACCCACCTACCTACTCATCTATCTACCTACCCACTTACCCACCTACCCACCTACCCACCTACCCACCTACCCACCTACCCACCTACCCACCTACCCACCTACCCACCTACCCACCACCTACCCACCTACCCACCTACCCACCTACCCACCTACCCACCTACCCACCTACCCACCTACCCACCTACCCACCTACCCACCTACCCACCTACCCACCTACCCACCTACCCACCTACCCACCTACCCACCTACCCACCTACCCACCTACCCACCTACCCACCTACCCACCTACCCACCTACCCACCTACCCACCTTCTCACCTACCCACCTACCCACCTACCCACCTACCCACCTATCTACCTACCTACCTACCCACCTATCTACCTACCCACCTACACACCTACACACCTACACACCTACACACCTACACACCTACACACCTACCCACCTATCTACCTACCTACCTACCTACCTACCCACCTATCTACCAACCTATCTACTTACCTACCTACCTAACAATGAGGTTGAGGTTCTAAAGTATTTTTAAAAGGCATTTGGATTGTGTAGGCTTCTTAAAATCTGCTATAGTTTGCCTGTATGCTGCATTAAACCTCTTAATTAGTTAGGCGCCGAAACGACGCAATTAGGCTATATTTTATTGAATTATTGTTTGGTTGGACCCTTCATAGATATTAGTGATAATGCTGATGTGTATCGTGTAGAGTACTAATGAAATGTGTCCTTGTTCAGCATGTAAGTGAGTTAAGTTCGCAGTCGGGCTGTACATGTAGGCTAATAAATTAATGAAACAAGTTATCGTAGAATTATAAGTTTAACACCGTAGTGAAAATAGAAACTGACGTTTCGGATGTTAGTCCTTCGTCGGAGTCAGTCAATCTCTGATAAATTAATGATCGGTTATAGGAGTTTTGAAATGGTCGGCCACCGATATAGCTGGAGTAGGTAACATGAACAGAACAAAACGGAATAAAACACTAAGATCAAAACAGAGCATGCATAACAGAACAGAAGAAAAAGAAAAGGAAATTGGAAACGGGGAAAAAAGAAAATAAGAGGGAAACAAAGGAGAATTGAAAGACATGAACAGGGAAAGCCAAAAGAAAAGAAAAAACAAAAGAAACAAAAGAAAAGAAAAGAAAGGCAAGAGAAAGGAAGAAATACGACAAGAAAAACTATTAACATTCAAAAGGACCACGTAAAACTACATGAGTCGAATTGAAAAAAAAAAGAATTGAAACGCTATATTTTACTTTAACATCTGCCAATCTATTTGTCCTTTACAAGTCAAAATAAAGGAAATGGATAAAAGCCGGCGGCCTTATTCAAAAGAAATATGAAATCTCATGAAGACAAAAATATAGATAGTTTCCAGAGGGTTCCAACAACACTACTTGATATATATTGTTGGACTTTTAGTAGAAGGCCCATCACAAATTTTAATTAACTTTTTATTTTAAGTTGAGTTCAAAATCCAAGAGAAAAAGGCCTGCTTTGATAACACCCATATTCAAATGACCAAATTAATCATATCTCATGGCGGAGACTTTTCTTAATCTAGTTCTTATGATTTCTTTTCGCGACATTCAAAATCCGATTATAAATTTGATATCCCATTACGGCTTTAGATTATATAAATACTACTCTTTATAAACTCTGAGTACCAAAGGAAACTGTACTGACCAGTAAATAATAAAACAAAAAATGCAAATGAAAAATGCAATTTATTTTTCTTTCTCTCTTTTTGTTTTTGATTTTTTTATAAATTAGCCAAATATAATCCTATAGCCAGGAATTGTTAAGCATCACATTCAGAATGTTTTTGTACTCATTGGGTTTATTGATTTCATGTCCCAATTAAATAAAAGTTGTACTATTCAATTAGCTATTTATATTATTCATTTCCGCTGAGTGGAAAAGCTAGAGGGGGTTATTAGGCAACACAGCAATATACAAATAGTCAGTGGCTTTAGTTTGGAGAAGTAGGTTTGACTGATGGAAGCCGAGCGATCAACACTTCTATCGCCGATGAAGGTTTCGTTTCTTCAACGTCTCTTGGCTGTTTGCCTGTTTTTTACACTGCTGAAAGTTAATTACTTCTGTCATGGCGCCGAGCACGGTAGAGTTGGGGTGCACTATAATCAAAGTTTTAACCACTACCCTACAGCAGACAGTAATACTGCGAAATCCCTTAACAATGAACAGACGTCTTCCAAGGGTTTCAACAGACAGCATCAAAGAAATTCTGTACAGTTTGAGACTCCAAGCGATGCAAGTATACACGTATCTACAAGGATCACTGCACGTCGCGTATTGCAGATGACTTCAAGCCACCCAGATGTAGGAATGTCGAGTATGGCCCTGGTTAGGCATCATTATAATCTACCAACCGCCCAAAAGGTATCAACGACGAAAACAATCTATCGTGGATCAAGTGCAAAGGAGACTTCAAGCCATCCAGATGTGGGGGTATCTTACAGTACTTTAGCTCTGACTAGAGATCAGAATCCACTTACAAAACACCACTGGCACTCAAAGCCTAAAGGTAAAGAAATTATATTTCATTTCGATATTTTTTTACTGGAACCGATAGCGTACTTCAAATACTTTTCTATGAGGATATCATTTTAAAAGTTTTGCATTTGATAAGGCTAAACCGCCAATACATTAGAAAAAAGATGTCACTATGTAGAAAATTACTGATCTTTTACTAAAGGATCGCGCCAACCGCCAGCTACCAAAGCCTCACTAGTACAATACTTTGGCACTACTTTGAGGCACTGAAGGCGGAGTATTTGGGTAACAAACTTTAATTCGCATATGAGTATTTATATAGAAACTATGCGCAAGATAAGTAATAATAATTATTATTAACAGCAATACCTTAAGGTACCAAAAGGTTGAACAAAAAATAGAAGGAAAAAAAACGGCACCAACAAAACTGCTGAAAACACACATTACCTCGATACTGGACAGTCTTTGGGATTAGAATTATTATCGAAATACCGCATGAAAAATAATGCTTTCAATCCCATTATCGTAAACCGCAGGAGGTGTCTTCCCATATAACTAATGGTTAATTGAAAAAATATATATTCTTACAATAAAGCCTTCTGCTCTGACAGGAAGCCAACAAATACACAGGACAATGAAAGTCAAAGCGATTCAAGAAAACAAGTCAATATATTTAGAAAACAACCTGAAAAGAAGCTTCAAAAAGCGACAAAAGAGAGAAAGTGCAAACCAATTAACCTGTAAGTTTCCGAGCTTTCTGGAAACTTCGCCACTCTGTTTGGTATCTAAACTAATCCCTGGAAAAGTCTGCAAATGGTTTCACACCCGGCAAGGTAAGACTCCGCTTTTTCCTTTCCCAAACGTTGTCCCACCCTACCACATTTGGGAGTTGCAGGTTAGTGCGGCTCAAATGCGCAATAAAAACAATAGATATCTTTTTGACTGCATCCAGAAATACAGCACCAACCATTATCTGGTCAAAATCACTGGCAAGTTTAAAGAAATTGGAAAACGATACCATCACTACACTCGTTTCCTTTGTTTGAAATTCGTTCTAAGAGGTCTCAATGTCGTCCAGTACATGGTATCCAAAAGCAGCAACGTTTCTGAGGACTTGCACTGTGACACACAGAAACTGAAATATCTTGAACAGGTTCTGATTGCTGATAAATTTCGTGAGGTACCTGATTGTCCACGTGATCTCCGTGGGGCATTTAGAATTACGCGGGTTCACGATGCTGTTCACAACGTCACATGTCACTTGAGTCCCCTCAAAAAAAGTCTTTTGGAATCAGATTGTGTGAATAAAGAAGGCATATACTTGGACTTCAGTGCGTTTCGTGGTTGTGATGGATTTAATAGCGATACTAGTGGAGTAATGTATGCTAGGGATATTGTATATCTTCGGTGTTATAGCGCATCATGGATGAAAGATGGTTGGAATTATTTTCTGGTTAAGCGCGACAAAACGACAAGAAAAATTGGCTACAGAAACACCGAGATGTTCCATTGCCTACGATTTAAGAAGGACCCAATAACCAACAACATTAAGCTTTTTATATACTTTGATTCTATATGCGGATTGCGTGACAGCCATATCAAGAATTCCACTCCTTATTTTGTGTTTGATATGGTGCCTCTTACATCTTCCATGCTATCAAACGCCAAAAAAATCGAGCTAGAACAACTGAGATGCGACTTGCCTAAAGCTATTTTGGGAGAGTGGATTGAAAAATCAGCTTATTCTGATGAGCAAACAATCAGGATTGGAAAACAAAACATAGGACTGGGACAAGAAGGAAAGTATATGTGTATGCAGTCCGATAGCGGTCAGGGAATCAAATATTTATTCCCGACAAGTAGATGTGTCAAACGAACCTGGATGGAACGAAGGAAAGTTTCCCATTTCAACTATAGCTTCATGCTTATTTCTGCTAACTTGCCCATTGGTTGTCGTCCACGATTCGTGGGGTTCTCTATTTTACAGGGCGAAGTTACTAGTAGTATTCTTACGTATCGTCTTTCTCAAAGTATTGCGTTACCAATGGGGTCTATTCAAGATCCCATGCTGTTTGTTCAAAACTCACTCCCAGAAAAGTTCTGCAACAAAAGACATCTCTTTAGATTGGATCCTTATCCTCGCTGGGGTCGTAACATTGAAAAGATCGCTATTCGTCCAAACGCCTTGGAAAGTAATCAACCTTTGCTGGACTGCAGACTCCAGGGACCTCTTCCTAACATGTTTTCCTTTTCCGGAAAGCTTCGCGTTAATGTTATTAATGGTGGAATAAAAAATTCAAAGTGTCCTGGAAGAATGGACATCTGCTCAAGTCCGACTCAAATCCATATTCAGTATGATGTGACGTGCAGGAAGAAAGAATCAAGCTATGGTTGCCTTGGGAAGGTATGGAATACCAAACAGAAACGGGGACAAGATCATTATTTGCTGCAAGACTTGCAGACACACCAGATTTATTGCGCTCGATCGTCGGAAAATGGGTTTGAAATAGTACGAGCAGCTTCTATGCAGTGTTATGAATTTTACTGGGGACTAGCGGCCTTTCAACAACAATTTCATGAAAAAATCGATATCCTTACTGAAGGTTTTATGGAATGTCCTACAGGACGTCCTGGTGGCGCGACTGATGCGACAGGTGCTGTCTTAGAAGGGGATGTTACAGTCCCTAACATTACAGTTGTTCCCCTTAAAAATAACATCAAAATCAAGGCGGTCAGTACCTCAACAAATTCATTATATGGAGCAAATATTCTAAGTTCAATATTTGCCATCTGGATTTGGTTGGAGTATCTATTACTTTAATTTTCTCGACATATGCTTGCATAGCGAAGCCATGTTGTTATTGAAACAAAAAAAAATTAGACTACCTGGGTGGTCTGTAGCCGGCTGCATACAGTCGTTCCCTCAAGGGGGATAGAAAACGTCTGCATGCAGTTAGGTTAGGCTGTCCAAGGTATATATTTATATATAGTTCATAAAATTAACTTTATTAAGAAACCTTATGGATGCCCATCGAGCAGGCCTATGTCCTTTGGTGTTACGAGAATTGCAAGGTTCTTCTGCTCGGTTGACATAACTAATATTAGGAAATATTCTTTTACTCACAAGCAACAGAGAGCCGTTTCGATCGTCATTCGCGCGAAGCTCTTTGCGTTGACTATAGAGATACGGTTTTTTTCGTTATGGTGTAAAAGAGAATGCAGCGGAGATTTACTTTGCTGTAGATTATAAAAAAATATTACAAATAAATAAACTATTATCTTATTGAATACATTATTATCTTAACGATCTATCATCTTTAAGAGAGTATCACCAGAATATCACGCGGAGAGTATTATATGCTTGCTGATTAATATAACCCGGGTATGACAATTTGCGCGCAATAAGCCCTCAGTGAAGCGTTCGTCGCAAGTACGACTATTCTAAGTGTCAGAAATGAACATAACAATTAACATAACAATGAGATTTCATGATGCACCGCGTATGCATAAAATAACCCGCCATCACGCCTTTGTCAGGAGGAGCAAGTGCAAATCGTGACAACCTACCCATCCCCTCCAGCGTGGCGCGACCATTCACACACGAACAAATTCCTCTTTCCCCTTTCTTCCCTCTCTGTCCCTTTTTGTCAAAAAAGTCGTGGTATTTGTACTCAGTGATTTTGGTACATAGTAGTCGGCGAATGGGGACTCCCTGCAGGCAAAATTTTTATCGATTTTTTGAGTGATTTTATTAACTCGTGAAAAAATAGTACGCATAATAGTTAGCAGAAGACTTTAAACCCATTATTTTCTTTGAATTTTTATCAAATAGTACTAACTAAATAGTCATTTTTCCTTAACTACATGGTCACCACTCCTTCCTGGGACATAGTATTAAGCCATACTTCTCAATAAGCCAATTCATAGTTTAAGTATCGGTTTCAGTGCGCGCGCATGCGATTTTATCCCATATTTCTCGCCTTGTTATGTTTAATTAAGAACTAAAAAAGGTTGAACAAAAGAAGGTGAGAAATTCGAGATAAAATCGCATGCGCACTGAAAGCGATTCTTAATCTATGAACTGGCTTATACGAGAGTATTATTGTACGATATTCTTGCTGGATAACTGATAATACCAATTTGCGCGCAATAAAGATATTACTTCAGCATCCTTCACTGCACTTACTGTTGTCAAAAAGTCATAGTACTTCTCGTATTCTCGACTGTACTGACATAGACCGCGATTTCAATATGCTACATAATGTATTAATATGCTTCCCATAATTTTATTGCTCCTGGCAACGTTGTGCACGCTGTATCTCAACAGATCAACCTGTTTCTTTCAACCTTTTAGAGTTTAACATCAGTTGATATTTGCAGGCCATACAGTTCGACATTTTTTCGGCATGACTAATTCCACATGCCATGCATATTAATTGCAATTCTCAAGATGCAACGTTATGCTTTTTTAAATTTTGACCACTTATGAATTCACTTTTGAATAATATTTTGTGTTCTTTTTTCCGTAGATTGATCTCTAACGAAAAGGAAAGAAATTGTCCTAAGTATATAACTGATTGAATCAAGTGAATAAATAAGCGCTGGCTCAAAAGCGTAAATAGTCCTAAATGAATTTGGTAAAATTGAGAGGTGCGCTTGTGATCTTTGGCCCTTAGTCTTCCCTCGACTTCCCTCTCTTCCCTCGATCAATGCTTGTTTTTGTCATTGGCTATGATATGACTACGTGAAAGTTTGAAACATATCAAAGTTTGGGTTTCCTGTGTTATTACCCAGGATTCAACATTTTACCACAGGCAACCCGTCAAACCGGGAAACTGTAATGATGAAGTGGAAACTTTCTCGTAGTTTTTGCCGTGCAATTATGTCAAAATTGTTAATAGAAGGGGAAGGCCTCACTGCGACTGTTACTCTTAACGATGGGCACAAGATGCCTCTATTTGGGCTCGGGGTTTACCAAGCAAAACCCGAAGAAACTTCAAATGCTACGACAACAGCCATTCAACATGGCTACCGAATGATCGACACGGCAGCTTTGTATGGGTAAGTGACAAAATAACCTTAACTTGTTTTCATGGAATCCATGAAATGTTTTTTTCAATATTTATTCTCACTCAGACGGGGTAAAGTTGATGTAAATATATATCAATAATCTTTCCCTTTTGGTCCCTGACTCCACAGCTAGACGATAGGAAATATTAGCTGTACCTTAACCTGGACAGTACTTACCATGGGACAGTTGTTTAGAGGTGAAGGGTCTGATGACATGTGTATATCCAGCCCCTTATCGTCCATAGAGGAAGAGGGCCACTGGGTTAATATGTGTACATCCTTACTGGGAAATTCAGTGACATATACATGTAAGCATATACACAAGCACAAGAAGAACGAAACGTTTTGATGCTAATGCTAATGCTTACTGTATGTCACTAGTGAGGAATAGGCTATAGGGTTTACAGGGCGGCAGAAGCTGAAAATCTTTGGGGGGCACTGCAAAAAATCTTTGGGGGGGCACTGCAAAAAATCACAACAATAACTTAATAACAGTTAATAAAATTCGAATATATGCATTTATATTTCATGTGGGCCAATATTTTGTGGGGGGAGGGCAGGCCCCCCCTCAAAAAAAGAATTGTATGGGACCCTGCCAGTTCTGCCGCCCCTCGTTTAAGTGCCAGTGCAACTAGTAACTGCTAACAATGTTCAGTTCTATATGATTCTATACCTGACTATTGTTATATTTCCTTTTAATATTTGACCTAGAAACGAAAAAGAAGTTGGAGAAGGGATCAAGAAATCAGGAGTAAACAGAGAAGACATTTTTGTTACAAGCAAAGTTTACCCAAATAAGGAGAACCATGGATATAATGAATCTATAAGAGCAGTGAAAGAAAGCTTGGCAAAGTAAGGAATGCATTATTTGGGAAGCACAGGTGGCATATACCAGTGAGAGAGCCCGCCTCTCATCAAGGCAACCCAGGTTTGAGACCCTCTGGGCTTGATATCACTTGAGTAGAGCTGTTTGTTGGTTCTCCTGTGCTTCGAGGGTTTTTCTCCAGGTCCCCCAGTTTTCCTTCCTCCATAAAAACCAACTTTTAAATCCCAATTGAATCCATTGGTCTATTAGAACCACTCTTTGGAATTCATTGTTAATTCACACTCTTTTATTTTGTATTTGATGTGTTATTTAGCTTTGGTTATTATAAATCCTTAGATTAATTTTCTAATAGGGGGGGGGGGGGAATATTGGGAATGGACTACTTTGATTATGTGGCAGTCTGATCTTGGATTACAGGACATTTTGGGGTATACAGGGTTTGAAAAAAAGATACATGTAACAGATAATATAATACAGAGTTTCATGTGTTTGTCTATCTTTCATGGGTAGAGGTAATTGATGTACCTTCTTTAGCGGTAATAATGACAAGGTACTTTTATTAAGAAAAATATTTCAAGCTTCATATTAGCTCTATTTACCCCCTGGGTGCTGGGCATGATACCTTATGATTCAAGGTGGTGGCCATATAGGTTACACAAAGTGGCTTTTTATCCATAATTTGATTCACTCACTCAGTCAATGCTTTATTCTTGATATTTCTACACTTTCTTTCTTTTCTTACTGTACTTTTCTCTCCAGGCTTGACAAAGGGTATATCTTTCAATGACCTCTACCTAATCCATTTGCCTTCATCCTTTTCTTGTTACTGTCATGTACTTTATATTAGCTAGATGGAAATTACAATTGACCATCTGTGGTCTTATCTATCCAGGCTTGACACAGGGTATATAGACCTCTACCTAATCCATTCACCTTCACCTGGTAAAAATATAGAGACATATGATGGCTTGCTGAAGATGAAGGAAGAAGGCTTCATAAGGTACAGAGTGTTTTTAGGTTTAATAATTATTTCCCTTCATTTCTTTCATTTAGCTTTTTGCACAGGATCTAATACAAATTGGTTACTCCCATATGGTATTTGAAATATGTCAACTAAGATGTACAGGGCGATTATTAGACTGTGATCACAGTTTACACCATTTAAATTTTGGTTTGAATGGTGCCACCCAGTTAGCTCAGTTGGTAAGAGTGGTCAGTCTGTTGTGCGGGAGGTTGTGGCTCAAGCCTCAGCCGGACCAACACTCAGGGTCTTAAAATAACTGAAGGAGAAGGTGCTGCCTTTGTAATTACATCTGTAAATGGTTAGACCTTCAAGTCTTCTCGGATAAGGACTTAAAACCATAGGCCCTGTCTCCCAAACCTTCCTAACCTACAATAAAATGGGGACATGAAGAACCTGTTGAATTATTCGTGTAAGAGTAGGTGATTGTCTCCCAGTTCAACAGCCTATCCCAATTTGGAGGCATAATTCTAACGTACTAATAAACCAGTCATGATTGTAAGCTGCATATAGCAATGTAATGTGCAGCCCGTAAAGTCCTCCCCTGCATTATAAAGTGCATTGAGACAATGTGATAATGTGCTATATAAGAACCCCTTATTATTATTATTTATTATTATATAGTTTAATACTAAGTGGTAGTTATAATCTATATCATATGTCACCTCGTGGCATTGCCGTATTTGTAACAGTTAGTTTGTTATCTAGTTCGCTTTCAGGATGTGCATGGATTAATCTGGAATAGTGTGTATGTGACCTCAGAATAAATCAGTTTCAAACAGTTGTTGTGCTAGACAAATTTCTTACAACTTTTACATCAAAAGGTAATTTAATTTAACTCCTAAATTAAAGATTAAATTGCTTATCCCATTACAGGTCTGTTGGTGTGTCCAACTTTGGTATTCATCATCTGGAGGCCCTGATGAAATCTGGTTGCGCAACCCCAGCTGTCAATCAAATTGAACTCAACTGCTTCTGCCGCAGGGAAGACACTGTCAAGTATTGCAGAGATCATGGCATAGTTCTAGAGGGGTTCTGCCCGATTTTCCGTGGACGAAAAAATAATGACCCCTGCTTAGTTGAAATAGCAAAAAGGTAATTAATAATCAGCTGCCTTCATCACCATGCCACGCCACGCCACGCCATACTATATCATACTATACCATACCATATTGTCTTAAAAACATGATTTGCAATCAGTATTTGCCTCTTCCCAACCCCATTTTCAAAACTTTCTTGGACCCCAGCAAGAAAACACTTGAAGGCATTATCTAAGAAATGGGACATGCATGATTTTACTTCCACCTTGTTGGCTCAATTGGTTGAGTATCAGTCTGTTGAGATCTTAAAATAACTGAGTCCTGAGAAAGGCTGTCTTTGTAATTACATCTACAAATATTTAGATTTTCAAGTGGCTTGGATGGCCACTTCTCACTTCGGTGCCATATCTCCACACTTCATCATCATCATTACTAAACAATATCAGAGGGCTGTCAAAAATCCACTGAGGACATAAAGAAACTCTGGCTGGCAGTGACCATCCCCAGTCACATCATATTCACCACTTAATGAATGCAACGCCTTTGAATATATTAGGTAGAAAGGGTGCTATATGAATTACAAATCATTCTTTTACATTACATAATTTATTGGAGGGGGGGGGGGGGGGGGTTAGAAAGGGGAGAAAATACAATAAAATTTCAATATTGTACCCAAGACCCACAAGACCAACAAAAGAAATAGAAATTATTGTTAAAGATAAAAATAAAAAACTTTATTTAAATGTCTTGTTGTTCTTAGTGCTTTTCGCACTAATTGGGGACACTATTGCTCTCATGCACTACCACTACATTTGATATTCTGTGCACACAACGCCTAACTCACAGACCTCAAAGATAATTCCTTTAATTAAAAGGTGAAATATAGTATTAATTGTAATTGGAAACTATCTAATAAATCCTCTGGTTTACAGGTACAATAAGACTGTCCCACAGCTTCTAAACCGTTGGAGTGTTCAAAAACAATTTGTAACTATACCAAAGTCAGTAAAGCCAGAGAGGATTATGGAAAATGCTCAAATTTTCGATTTTGTTATCAGTGATAAAGATATGCAAGTATTGGTGAGTCTTTGTTATACTAAGTAATATACACCAATGCTACAAATGACATAAATAATAAATGACACCAATGACACTAACAACAAAACATAATGCTAAAACAGATTCAGACACTACAGACACTATAGACACCATAGACACTCCAGATACTGCAGACACTACAGACACTACAGACACTACACTGTACAGACACTACAGACACTACACTGTACAGACATACACTGTACAGACACTACACTGTACAGACACTACAGACAGGTGATTCAGACAAGTGATACTGACATGCCAGACACTGCAGACACTGCAGGCACTACAGACACTACACTGTACAGACACTACAGACACTACACTGTACAGACACTACAGACACTACACTGTACAGACACTACAGACACTACACTGTACAGACACTACAGACACTACACTGTACAGACACTACAGACACTACACTGTACAGACACTACACTGTACAGACACTACACTGTACAGACACTACAGACACTACACTGTACAGACACTACAGACACTACACTGTACAGACACTACACTGTACAGACACTACACTGTACAGACAACTACACTGTACAAACACTGTACAGACACTACAGACACTACACTGTACAGACACTACACTGTACAGACACTACACTGTACAGACACTACACTGTACAGACACTACACTGTACAGACACTACACTGTACAGACACTACAGACAGGTGCTTCAGACAAGTGATACTGACATGCTAGACACTGCAGGCACTACAGACACTAATCAGACACTACAGACGATGCAGACAGTCATGCAGACACTACATACAGTACACTACTGATGCGGAAGATTTTTTAGAATGATGTAAACTTTAAATGAGTAAAATTCAATTCTTGATAGAATTTTTATTTTTGTAGCCTAAAATATTTCACTTGTCACTAATTCAAATTTTTTTTGTGATAATGTTTAGGACAATGTACCAGCAGAAAGGTGTTCATTTCTAAATATGAAAGAGCCTGCAGAAGCACCATGGGTTAGCTAAAAGCAAGATGTAGGTAAATAATTTAAAATGTTTGATAAATTAAATGTAGCATTAGATAATAAACAATAGTGTTGTGGCATGAAAAGAAGGACTGATTTTGTCTGATCATTTTGGTGTGATTAATAAGTAAATAAACAAATGATAGAAAATGGGATTTGGAATGTATTGCAGGGTTCCCAGGGTCGGGGAAAAACACAGTCAGGGAAAACACAGGCAGGGAAAAACACAGTCAGGGAAAAACACAGTCAGGGAAAAACACAGTCAGGGAAAAACACAGTCAGGGAAAAACACAGTCAGGGAAAAACACAGTCAGGGAAAAACACAGCCAGGGAAAAACACAGTCAGGGAAAAACACAGTCAGGGAAAAACACAGTCAGGGAAAAGTCAAGGAAAAATCAGGGAATTTTGTTCAAAGTTAACCATGAGTATCCGTGTGATACTCATACTGTTTGCAATTTTCGAATAGACTGATAAATCTTTTCAAATAATGAAAAAATATATTTATTTAAGTATTTAGTATCATTTATGCTGGACAGTTTAATTATGTTGGGTATCCTGTGTATGATAAAGAGTGGGGCCCAGGTAAAAGGTAGGCATGTGGCCCATGCTCGCTCCATGCTTGCCAATGCAGCTCAACAAGGTCAGTGAAAACTATTATTTAGTCAGGGACAAGTCAGGAAAAAGTCAGGGAATTTTTGTTTTCAAAATGGCTGGGAACCCTGTATTGTATTCTTTCTACACGTCATGAAGATGATGTCATTCAAATGTCTTGATGGACGATCAAGAACACTAGTTTTTTCACTACTTCAAACTCTAGACTTTTAGCTTAGTAATACAATGTTAACAACCCCCCTTTTTTATTTCCATCTTTTAAAATGTAGTTCACAATTCCTTATGTTTACATGAAAATTTTTAAAAAATCTGATGTTGGGATCAAATTGAAATCACGTTATCTTGTGCATATTTGTAATAGAATTTTCCACGTGCAGGACATTAAGTGCAGCCATTTTCTAGAGTAACTATGAAAAATGGGGAAAATCTATTTGTTTTTAGCTTCTTACATTAACACCTTTTGAAAAAGGTAAACTTTCATGCAGTCTGATGGCTTAATGAAGTAATAATATGATAACTAGGAGAGTCAGGTGTGTATTGTTTTATCTACAGTACTTCAATAAATATTGTATTTTTGTTTTGAAATTCTCTTCAGTTTTTGCCCAACCACACCGTACATTGTCAATATTGTCTTATTTATATAATAACAGCACCTTTAAGTCACATTCATAATCTTGGCTAGTATAATAGTGGTTACTTATCAAATTGAGCTGATCCTCAAAACTCTTGAACGTGATTTCAACCCGTGCCCTGGCCATTCCGGTGCCATGCTCTAACCACTGAGTTGCTTTATAAACACTACTAAGTTGCTTCATATACTGCAAGGATCAGCTCAATTTTTATTTTTATATTTGTCTCAGAATTACAATATTTTTGAAAAATTAATCTATACTACTCACAAATCAGGCTGCAGTAAATACCATAATTCAATTTGAATACAAAACTGGATTTAAATGAATGATGTAATTATAAAATAATTATCATAAAAACCCCATATAATTTGAAAAAAAACAACAATTAAACTTGAACCTGCAAGTATAAGAGCTTGCCATTGGTGCAAAAGTGTAAAAGAAGTTTTGAAATCTAAAGACCCTTGAAGAGAGCTTGTGCCTCCTTGTGGAACTAGAAAAAAAATAGAGATAAACAACAAATCAAAGACGTTTTAAGAACTAGGCACAAGGAAAACCATGTCTATCATCGTTCTATGATGGTTTGTTAAGTGACAGAAGATACCTTGTGCATGTTACAGACATGACTGCATGTGATTGGGCAGGATACAAGAACCCATTCAAGTGTCATGGTATGCTATACCTTGTGCATGTTACAGACATTACTGCATGTGATTGACCAGGATACAAGAACCCATTCAAGTGTCATGGTATGCTGTACCTTGTGCATGTTTCAGACATTACTGCATGTGATTGGGCAAGATACAAGAAGCCACTCAAGTGTCATGGTGTGCTAACCTTGTGCATGTCACAGACATTACATGTGATTGAGCAAGATACAAGAACCCATTCAAGTGTCATGGTATGCTGTACCTTGTGCATGTTACAGACATTACTGCATGTGATTGGGCAAGATACAAGAACCCATTCAAGTGTCATGGTATGCTGTACCTTGTGCATGTTACAGACATAACATGTGATTGAGCAAGATACAAGAAGCCATTCAAGTGTCATGGTGTGCTAACATTGTGCATGTCACAGACATTACATGTGATTGAGCAAGATACAAGAACCCATTCAAGTGTCATGGTATGCTGTAGCTTGTGCATTTTACAGACATTACTGCATGTGATTGGGCAAGATACAAGAAGCCACTCAAGTGTCATGGTATGCTTTACCTTGTGCATGTCACAGACATTACATGTGATTGAGCAAGATACAAGAACCCATTCAAGTGTCATGGTATGCTGTACCTTGTGCATGTCACAGACATTACATGTGATTGAGCAAGATACAAGAAGCCACTCAAGTGTCATGGTGTGGTATACCTTGTGCATATTACAGTCATTATTGCATGTGAATGTGTGAGATCAAGAAGGCATTTATAAGAGTTGTGGTCTGCTATGTGCATGTTACAGTCCTTACTGCACTTTTGCCTCTTACATGTACATGTGCAAGTTATTTGCATAGCCAAAAATAGTTGTTGAATGTATTCTTGTGCACTACCACAAACATATGCCATTACCACAGACAGACCTATATATGGTTCATTCCAACATACCTCCTCATTTTCAGGTCTTTTTGGTTGATGGGCAACAGCTTTTTGTAGATATTCCTTGGCAAGCTTGTTATCACTAAGTCTCAAATGGGTCTTTCCCAACATCAAAAAATTCCTGAGGGAAAAGTTAGGTTCCACTAAAAAAAGATGTTATTAATATATTATTAACCCAGCTAAGATTTTGATAATTCCATTCATAAATTTAAAAACTATTTTTCTTACCTTTCTCAGCTTTTTCAAAATACTCCAGTGCCTAAAAATCAATTCCACAATAAATTAGGACAAGGAAAAATAACATGTTCGCTTGAATTAATTTAAGGTTTTCTTAAGCAGGGAAGGCAGAGCAACTGTAAAAATTCAAACTTTACAGTGGTGATTCAAATAAATTATTTTATTATTAGTAATTATTATTGATTTTATAACTTCCATACAAGACCATTGCATACCTCTTGATAGGTGGCTTTTGGAGGGTTGGAATGAACAGCATTTATAATCTTCTTTAAAAGCCAGGGCAAATCAGCTACTCGAAAGTGCCTGAAATCAATGAAAGCCTGTCATTGTAGTACCTCTATTAAAATGACTCATTTTGGACTTGTCACATTTGCCTGCTTAAAAAGGTCAGCTTTTAATAAAGGTTTCATTCACAGTTACCTATTGGGGAAAACATTTCAAGACTGTGCTGATCTTTCTGCAGTTTAATGAAGAGTCTCCACTTAATAAGAGGTCTGCTTAATAGAGGTAAAACTATTTTCTGACTGACAGAGTGAAATATGAGTATGAGCACTTCTTCTGCAGCATTTATTACTTTGAAAACATATGCCAAACATATAATCTGCTCAAGCATTTAATTGTACATTTGTCTTACCATATCCCAAGCATCAGTAGAGCAGTGGCATCTTGGGGATCTATCTCCACAGCTCTCTGTTGGAATAATTTCAGAAATATCTTTAAAAATTTTATTAGTTGGATAGCTCAGTTTGATAAGTAATGCTTGCCTTAAAACATGCTTTGACATCATGGATACGCTTTGCTTTCTCAGTTTGACTTGTTGGCGCCTCCATAATTGCTACGGCATAATACTAAAAAGATATTCATTTAATACTTAAATCTGTTCCAATATTTTAAAGCCATTTTGGGAATAGTGATCGAAGGGAGAGCCATATACTGCCTAGATAGACCTGCCCTAAGCAGACCTCACTTGTCTCCCAAGGAGTTTTATTTGAGCAACGTGAGAATTTGTGAAGAGCGCTGAATAAGCAACAAGGTTAAGGTACACAGAGGGTGGCGGACCTTGCAAAAGGCTATGTACTACCATGTTGTCCATTGAAGTCACCCATGAGTTTGGTCGCACGGATGCCCGTAATTCATAACCATACCTTGTTACATCCAGCACTATTAGGACTCAGTTCATAGCCCTTGTTTGCAAAATCACACATCTTAAGACAGTAAGACTTCTTCTTAGAAGCATCAGGATGAGATAAACTTAAAATCCTTGATAATCGGGCCAATCGCCATAGCAACTCAGGGTCACTGGTGTTTTCATGTTTAGCTATGAAACTCTCTATCTCGTCATTGGAGGGTATCTTGTTATATAATGCATCAGCCTCTTCAATCATTCTGGAACTGGACAAGAATAATTGGCCATTAGCATGATGGCATCGTTTTACTACCACTACCAAAAGGCTTTGCAAATTGTTTTTCTTATTAAAATTTTTATTTCCTTATCACAATACTTATGACAATAGTTCCCTTCATTATTCCCTGCACCATCTTGAAAGGGAGCAGTGCCTTTAGCACCTTGCAGTGATACGTGAATAAATTGTTCAAGGTGCTTAAAAGATATCTCTATCACTGCAAGCTCGTCGTTCATCTCGCTACGATGCAAAGGCACAGCTACTTTTCAAGATTGGGCAGGTAACTGCTAATTAACTGAACAAAAGAAAGTGTGCAAGGGAGTATGGTGGTGGTAGTAAATGATGCTATAATGCAAGTGACCTTTATTGGATAAAAATCTCTGTACCGATAGATAGTGCTCAGTATCACTCATTACAACTTAAAACTGTTCCTGCCAGACTTCATTTCATGGCTCCCTTCGTGGGTCCATGGTAAACCAACACTGTTGTTGTGTTGAAGAAAAAAGATTCTAGATCCCCCCTCTTCTAGCCCTGGCCTCCAAACATGCACTCTTATAATCGTCCAATACACACAGTGGCGGATCCAGGGGGTTCTAAGGGTTCCACGGAACCCCCCTTGAAGGTTTAATCTTTTAGGAATAGAAATATGTCTTATATAAATTTTGCATCAAAGTATCCACAAGGATAATGAAAGGAACACGAAATGATAGATATTTGCTGTTATAATGTTTAATTTACCTTTAAGTTCCGTTATTAGATAGTAAATTAGGTGATTAGAGCCAATTTTTTTGTCAGACATCGACTAAACAAAAGAGAATTATGCACAGTTTAAGAAACGGAACCCCCCTTTGAAAAATCCTGGATCCGCCACTGACACATGACTTCTTTGTGTATAAAGATTGAAACTCGATACGCATCGCCAAGTGAAAGGTCAAGATCATTAAGAAAATCAGAATATTTTAAAGAAAAAGGAACCACTTTTTACGTAATAAAAGTTAGGGAATCTGATCATAACACCAAATCAAATCAGCTGATTGCCTTGCAAGTATCCAATCTACTTCGGAATGTAATAAGGCTATTGTTTATAGTAGTTCTTTTGTAGGCAATCAAAAAAAGCAAATTAAGCTTATATTGTTTTGTATAACGCACGAGGATGTGTAATTTACACGTAGTCAAAATCGATGTACAAGTCGGACTGCCACGAAGACCGTAGACAGCAATATACATTGTCAAGGAAAATAATAAAAAAATTCTAATATATTTTTAAGCTAAGTTCGAGCTAGTAGAAGGCAAAAGATCAGATGGAATCGCTGTACAATTCACAGTAGGTGCTGTAATAAATTAACTCCAAGTATAGTATGATCGTAGAAAATATTTGTATTCACTTATATTTCATGTTTACGAATGATTGAAATATTATTATGTGAATGACTTACCTCGTTCAGATCAGCCGCGATCGCAGGTAACACTCGATTGTTATTACTGAGAAAAAAATAGATCAACAACTTTTAGTGTTTACAAAAAAAATTACAATGAATAATAATGTTTGACGTCATGGATTTAATCAAAGACACAGGATACCCAGTCCACAGGGTCTAGAGGAAAGATCGAAAGAATCCGGCGCATGAAAGCTAAAAGCACAAAGGAATTGAAAATGCCGTTTTAAAGAACTATTATTTGGCGTACTAAGAGCGCTAGAGAAGCGATATTAGGATCATTCATAATTTATGGATTGGGGACCAGCTATATGAGGCTTTTTATTTGGGGGGGGGGAGGGGTGGGGGAGGGAGTTGCTATATATGACTACCGAATTCAGAATCACCATAGCCCTCCGGAAACTTCAAAACGGTTTTAGTAACGAAAGTCAACAACGTTTTCAATTCTCTTTTCGATACCACAGCTGAATAAGACGTCATATAAGACTAACGAAACGGAACAACGTTTTCAATTCACTTTTCGTTACCACAGCTGAATAAAACGTCATATAAGACTAACGAAAGTCAACAACGTTTTCAATTCAATTTTCGTTACCACAGCTGAATAAGACTAAAGAAAGGGAACAACGTTTTCAATTCTCTTTTCGTTACCACAGCTGAATAAGACGTCATCAATTTAAAGATAAGACTCACTTCTGGGTGGCGGGAACAAAGGTAATAATACAGATCATGGACTTTTTAGATAGTTTTAGAAAGTACTGATACCCATGGCCACTACCCCTCCACACACACGCAAATACAGCGACCCCACAGATTGACCCCTCGCCGTGCTAGCTGCACTATTCATATTTTTATTTGTTTATTATGCCTTATTCGTTGAAACGAAACTGGTTCGTCAAATAGTTTTCTTTTTCAAAAGCCAAGATTGCAATTACTAGAAAGTAAGAACTAAAAGACCTTCATCTTCATCTTCATCTAACCCAGTGGCGGATCTAGGGGCGGGTTTTGGGGGTTGCAATCCTCCCCCCTTCCCTATGATCGTCTTCATAACCCTTTGGTCTGCTATATCTCTCCACCATCTCAAATCAATGCTACAATCCCCCCTTTGAAAAAATCCTGGATCCTCCCCTGTAACCGGATGAAGCTAAGGATGGGTGGATGGATGGAAGGAAGGGAGGGAGGAAGAAGGGGAGGGAGGGAAGGAGGGAGGAAGAAGGGGAGGGAGGGAAGGAGGGAGGAAGAAGGGAAGGGAGGGAGGGAGGAATGGATGTATGGATGGTTGCATGGATGAATGGATGCATGGATGCATGGATGGGTGGATGGGTGGGTGGACGGGTTAAAGGGTGAGTGGATGGATGGAATAATATAATTTTAAATGGCTAATGGGAAAAGGACTAAATTGGATTGCATGAATGGAATGAATAGTTGAATAGACAGCAAGAAAGAGGACAAATGGATGGGAGTGGATAGGATTTGAATGATAAATAGATGGAAAGAAACGTTTATTAGTTTCTTATAAGTTCTTCTTTTTTAAATAATTTTTAGCATTTTCTTATATTATTCTGTCAATTTTAATGACAGGGTCACCATTACAGCACAGAAAAATAGCAGCAAACTTTGAAGAAGGTGTTAATTTGTGTGGATCCAGAGGGTGTAACTAGAGAACAAGGACAAAACCCATCAAAGTACAGAAGAGAAGCAACAATCATTTATACTAACACATCACATTATGTACACATCACAAGAAGGTAAGAAAGAGAACATCAACATGATCATCATTATATTGGATTTGATGAATGGATGGTATTTCATTGGATTGAATGAATGGATGGTATTTCTTTGGATTGGATGAATGGATGGTATTTCATTGGATTGGATGGATGGATGGTATTTCATTGGATTGGATGAATGGATGGTATTTCATTGGATTGGATGAATGGATGGTATTTCATTGGATTGGATGAATGGATGGTATTTCATTGGATTGGATGAATGGATGGTATTTCATTGGATTGGATGAATGGATGGTATTTCATTGGATTGGATGAATGGATGGTATTTCATTGGATTGGATGAATGGATGGTATTTCATTGGATTGGATGAATGGATGGTATTTCATTGGATTGAATGAATGGATGGTATATCATTGGATTGGATGAATGGATGGTAATTAATTGGATTGGATGAATGAATGGTGTTTCATCGGATTGGATGAATGGATGGTATTTCATTGGATTGGATGAATGGATGGTATATCATTGGATTGGATGAAGGGATGGTATATCATTGGATTGGATGAATGGATGGTATTTCATTGGATTGGATGAATGGATGGTATTTCATTGGATTAGATGAATGGATGGTATTTCATTGGACTGGATGAATGGATGGTATATCATTGGATTGAATGAATGGATGGTATATCATTGGATTGGATGAATGGATGGTAATTAATTGGATTGGATGAATGAATGGTGTTTTATCGGATTGGATAAATGGATTGTATTTCATTGGATTGGATGAATGGATTGTATTTCATTAGATTGGATGAATGGATGGTATTTCATTGGATTGGATGGATGGATGGTATTTCATTGGATTGGATGAATGGATGGTATTTCATTGGATTGGATGAATGGATGGTAGTATTTCATTGGATTGGATGAATGGATGGTATTTCATTGGATTGGATGAATGGATGGTATTTCATTGGATTGGATGAATGGATGGTATTTCATTGGATTGGATGAATGCATGGTATTTCATTGGATTGGATGAATGGATGGTATTTCATTGGATTGGATGAATGGATGGTATTTCATTGGATTGAATGAATGGATGGCATATCATTGGATTGGATGAATGGATGGTAATTAATTGGATTGGATGAATGAATGGTGTTTCATCGGATTGGATGAATGGATGGTTTTTCATTGGATTGGATGAATGGATGGTATATCATTGGATTGGATGAAGGGATGGTATATCATTGGATTGGATGAATGGATGGTAATTAATTGGATTGGATGAATGAATGGTGTTTCATCGGATTGGATGAATGGATGGTATTTCATTGGACTGGATGAATGGATGGTATATCATTGGATTGAATGAATGGATGGTATATCATTGGATTGGATGAATGGATGGTAATTAATTGGATTGGATGAATGAATGGTGTTTCATCGGATTGGATAAATGGATTGTATTTCATTGGATTGGATGAATGGATTGTATTTCATTAGATTGGATGAATGGATGGTATTTCATTGGATTGGATGGATGGATGGTATTTCATTGGATTGGATGAATGGATGGTATATCATTGGATTGGATGAATGGATGGTATTTCATTGGATTGGATGAATGGATGCTGTTTCATTGGATTGGGTGGTATTTCATTGGATTACATGAATGGATGGTATTTCATTGGATTGGATGAATGGATGGTATTTCCATGGATTGGATGAATGGATGGTATTTCATTGGATTGGATGAATGGATGGTATTTCATTGGATTGGATGAATGGATGGTATTTCTTTGGATTGGATGGTATTTCATTGGATTGGATGAATGGATGGTATATCATTGGATTGGATGAATGGATGGTATTTCATTGGATTAGATGAATGGATGGTATGAAATTCATCCAATCCAATGAAATACCATCCATTTATCCTTTCCAATGAAATACCTATCCATTTATCGCTTCGGCAAGTGAAATAACCTATCTCATTGCATCAAATCACATGAACTACCAGCCATTCATCCCAATCCATATGAAATACCATCCAATCCAAAGAAATACATCCATTCATCCAATCCAATGAAAAAATACCCATCCAGTCATCCCATCCAAGAAATACCACCACATACATCCAATGAAATACCATCCTTCATCCAATCCAATAAAAAATACACTCAATCCAAAGAAATACCATCCATCATCCAAATCCAATGAAATTCATTCATATCCCATCAATGAAATACCCATCCATTCATCCAATCAATGAAATACCATCCATCATCCATCCAATGAAATACCATCCATCCATCCAATGAAATACCATCCATTTATGGAATACAATGAAATAGCATCCATTCATCCAATCCATGGAAATACCATGCATTCATCCAATCCAATGAAATACCATCCATTCATCCAATCCAATGAAATACCATCCAATCCATTGGATGAATAGATGGTATTTCATTGGATTGGATAAATGGATGGTATTTCTTTGGATTGGATGGTATTTCATTGGATTGGATGAATGGATGGCATTTCATTGGATTGGATGAATGGATGCTGTTTCATTGGATTGGATGAATGGATGGTATTTCATTGGATTGGATGAATGGATGGTATTTCATTGGATTGGATAGTATTTCATTGGATTGGATGAATGGATGGTATTTCATTGGATTGGATGAATGGATGGAATTTATTATGGATTGGATGAATGGATGGTATTTCATTGGATTGGATGAATGGATTGTATTTCATTGGATTGGATGAATGAATGGTATTTCTTTGGAATGGATGGTATTTCATTGGATTGGATGAATGGATGGCATTTCATTGGATTGGATAAATGAATGGTATTTCATTGGATTGGATGAATGGATTGTATTTCATTGGATTGGATGAATGGATGGTATTTCATTGGATTGGATGAATGGATTGTATTTCATTGGATTGGATGAATGGATGGTATTTCATTGGATTGGATGAATGGATGGTATTTCATTGGATTGGATGGTATTTCATTGGATTGGATGAATGGATGGTATTTCATTGGATTGGATGAATGGATGGTATTTCATTGGATTGGATGAATGGATGGTATTTCATTGGATTGAATGAATGGATGGTATATCATTGGATTGGATGAATGGATGGTAATTAATTGGATTGGATGAATGAATGGTGTTTCATCGGATTGGATGAATGGATGGTATTTCATTGGATTGGATGAATGGATGGTATTTCATTGGATTGGATGAATGGATGGTATTTCATTGGATTGGATGAATGGATGGTATTTCATTGGATTGGATGAATGAATGGTATTTCTTTGGAATGGATGGTATTTCATTGGATTGGATGAATGGATGGCATTTCATTGGATTGGATAAATGAATGGTATTTCATTGGATTGGATGAATGGATTGTATTTCATTGGATTGGATGAATGGATGGTATTTCATTGGATTGGATGAATGGATTGTATTTCATTGGATTGGATGAATGGATGGTATTTCATTGGATTGGATGAATGGATGGTATATCATTGGATTGGATGGATAAATGGTATTTCATTGGATTGGATGTATGCATGATATTTCATTGGATTGGATGAATGGATGGTATTTCATTGGATTGGATGAATGGATGGTATTTCATTGGATTGGATGAATGGATGGGATTTCATTGGAATGGATGGATGGTATTTCATTGGATTGGATGAATGGATGGTATTTCATTGGATTGGATGAATGGATGGTATTTCATTGGATTAGATGAATGGATGGTATTTCATTGGATTGGATGAATGGATGGTATTATATTGGGTTATAGTCATTGTATGAAAAAATTGACAAATTTAAAACTGAACTTGCAATTACATTTTAAAATCTTTCATGGTATTTTTATGACAGACTCACTACAACCACACAGGACAACAATTACAGTGGACATGAGGAATGTTTATTTGTTTGGATCCAGAGGTTAAAACAAGGAAAAAACCACACAGAAGAGGATCAACATGGCATTTGCTCCAACATTTACACTAACTGCCATTAAAATGTAAGAGGCAGTACATGAGCAGTTCGCATACACCCACCCCTCCCATCAACAGTGAACGGTACTTTAAATCTATATAAGGGAATGGTTCCCCTTCGGTGTTTTGTGTCATTACCGATCGACATGTTACTCTATTGGTTTGTGTGTGTGTAGGATTTGTCAACTGTGCTTATATATTTAATACTGTTTGTCCTATCTAGATTGTTTAGCCTAGCTAATTGTAGATCTCGTTCACAAGTAGGGTGACCCTGGTGGTAATGAGACAAGTATTTTACTTTCCTTCAGTGGGAACAACATAAAACGTGTCTCTGCAAAAAAACACACAACAACCTAGCAGTAGAGACTCCCTTTTAAGGGCGGTCTTTCCTTCGTACCAGCCACGTTTTCTATGGGAGTAATTTAAATTTTTAAGAGGTTTTTCCAATTCATCTCAGTTATTATTTTGCTCATTTTTGGATCAAAATTTCGGTTTCAATTTTTTATCACATAACAGACATCGATCGATTTTACAAATTGGTTTTATGTATGAGCTTAATAAAACATAAGAAAAGGCTCTTAGTTTTTAATTTTCTTATAGCAACCGTGGCTGGTAAATAGGTAAGACCCCCTGAAAGTTCATGTAAATATGTTATAATACCAACTGCTCTGTTGAAGGAAGATCAGATAAAGTATATATTTATTCCTGATAAAAACGTTTATCTGTCGTTACCCTGTTCATTAATCTCTGCAGGTATTCGTTATGATGGATGGCAGAAGAAACCACGAAAAAAATCAAGAAAAGAGAAGAAAAGCGTGAATAGAGTAGCCGAAAAAGGCGGAGAATCGAGACTCGAAATATTTTTATTGAAATACTTTTTGAAAGTTGAGAAAGCATATAGAAAAATGATGATAATAGATGGAATAAAAGATAGTTCAAATGGGAAGGAGAAAAGTAGAGCAGGATTAAAATGGAAAGAATAGGAAGTAATATAGAAAAAGAAATGAAAAGAAAAGTATAGAAAATGTGAACAATAAGACACGGAAAATAACGTTGGAGAATAAAAAGTAAAAACCAGAGTGAAAGACAAAATAGAAAACATAAAGAAAAGAAAGAAAAGGAAAAAAATAAGAAAATCAGTGTGACAAGCAAGACACGGTAAAGAACGTTAAAGAATAAAACGTAAAAAGCTGAGTGAAATAAGAGAAAAAGAGATTGATCTATAAATAAATGTTTGTAAAAAATCCAAAATAAAGTGAGTTTTAATAAAATACTTTTCCAAATTAAATTATAAATGTCAGTCGCTACTATACCAGCCTCTTTAACATTTAGATATTGTCTTGAATGCGAGTTTTACAGGATAACACAAAAGAAATACCACACATTCCTACGAGAAAAGCTGTGATTTCTTTCGTATTTTCCTGTTCTGCTCATATTTAGGGTATTGTGACTGTTCAATAATTAGTAATACTCGAGGGATTGACACGAATAAAGAACGGAAAACATTACTGATTGAATAAAGGCAGTTATTCACAAAGTGCTAGATTCCTGGAGGCTTTATTAAATTACAAAAGAATGCTGATTCTGTAAAAGAAATAACTGATACTCGAGGGAACGACGTGACTAAAACACAGAACACTAGTACTTTAAAAAGATTGCAATCAAATACTGGAACAATACATTTTCAAAGTGCAAGATTATTTGGGGCTAACGGAATTAAAAATTGCACGGGTGTGTACTCCCATCTTCACCCAAATATGACGTCATGTATTTGACTTCTTTGGGCGCTGTCTAGTTTAGGGACGTGTTATTCCCTCGGGTAATTCTTTTATTCTACGCTTGAAAACACTTAATCAAACTGAAATAAAAAAATATTTTATGCGCATAATTTACTGGTATCAAACGCGTTGGTGCGGCGTACTGTTTTATTTCAAGACGTAACTCAAAATAGACGCGCAAAGTGGCGAAGAAACAAGATTTAATTAATGAGGATTGAACGGTAAACGTTTGGGACACAGTACAACTGGTTTTGAAAGAAATTTGTTGTGTTTTTGACTCGACTAGAGTCTTGATCACTGCAATCAAGCTATCAATAAATTACTTTCAAACTTGCAGCTGTACTGTCTCAAACGTTTACACGGTTAATCATAATAGTTCTCAAGTAAAGATGATTTTTCATGATTGTCAAACTTTTGGGAAACAGACAACTGGTTTGGAAAACAATTTGTTGAGCTTTTGATTCAACTAGAGTCTTGATCACTGCAGTCACGCTATCAATAAATTACTTTCAAAACTGCAGCTGTACTGTCTCAAAAAGTTATACGGTTAATCATAATAGTTCTCAAGTACATATGAATTGCACACGATTGTCAAGAGTTAATAACTTTATAGTTCAAAGTGTAATAAAAAATGTTGACGCTGCATGCGTCTTGAAATCTTTGTTAATTATTGTCTCTGGGTGTATTTTATTCTTCTGGTCCTCAACAATAAAGGCATTTATCAACTGTTGTTTTAGTTTTCTCGTTTTCTGTTTTCAAGGGTGTCCAACAATAATGGGTGAAAGACAATACATCAGACAATAAAAGTTCAATGTTCTTTTATTACAATCTGCGTTAATTGATAAAATTACAAGAAAGTAATACTAACTCAAACCCCCCGGAATTTTTTTCTGTCATATAAAAGTGAAAAAACGAGTAAAAAATACACAAATTTGGGGTCACGTGACTTATCACGTGACTAATTAACATATTTTATTTTTTGCCTAAAACAAGCCCTTTTAGGCAGTTTTAGACTTCGTAGAGTATTAAAATAGTCTTTTCTGCCCATTTTACACGTTTTTGGCGAAAAATATTGCTCAAAAACTGTCAAATTTTCCTTATTTTTTTGCCTAAAAGTCCGTTTTTTTTGCGGGATCCCTGCGTAAAATGCTAGTATCCAGTCCCTGAGCACGTCACCTCTTCATTTGTTGCACGCTGCTGTTCGTTGTGGATGTGTTTCAACGGGTGCAAAATATTGGCTGAAATTGTACAAGGACAAAGATAGTTATTAGCTCGTGCTTGACCTAACAGAGAAACAAGTACACGAGAACTATAGAAGGTAAGAATTAGATCGGTTTTTTCCGCGTCTTTCTTGCATTTTGCTGTATTTTTGACGAGTTTGTAGATTTCAAATGTTCGACTCACCGGCTTCGTCCGCCATAACACGTGTTAATTTTAACCTTGAAAGTTCAACCTTTTCTGCAAGAAACAATTATATTAGTCGTAAAAAAAACAATTTGAGTAAGTTCCGAAACAGTTTGCAAACTTAGCTTAAGAATATTTTCATTTTTTTAATATTTTGAAAATTTGTTTTTTAACGTTGTACGAATCTTGTTTTTTTTAAAAGTTTCAAACGATTCCTCCCTCAATTCTAAATATTAATGTCTTAATGGTTATTCTTTTTGTATTGCAGTTGAAAAAAATGTACATTTCTTCATAAAACCGTCCAGTGAGTCTGAAACAAGATGGTTGTCGTTTCTTGACATCTGAACCTGATAGCCACACTGCATCAATACATAACCAATACATACACGCCAACCAGCAAGTTAAAAATGGAAAAGTTCAGTGTCAATCTCGTGATGATGGATTAACTGCACTAAAACAAGAAGCAAAAGACTTTGATAACAATATGGACTCACCTTGTTAATGTATTAGTATTGAACTGATTATCAGGATTTTAAACAATGTGATAACCTGTTGATGGTTCTGTAACCTTCAATACTATGATGAGTATTGACCTCTTTATCAAGATGTTAAACAATGTGATAACCTGGCGATGACCCTATGACCTTCATAACAATATGGACTCACCTTGTTGCTGTATGAGTATTGACCTCATTATCAAGATGATAATTGATGTGGTAACCTGGCGATGACCCTATGACCTTCATAACAATATGGACTCACCTTGTTGCTGTATGAGTATTGACCTCATTATCAAGATGATAATTGATGTGGTAACCTGGTGATGACCCTGTGACCTTCATAACAATATGAACTCACCTTGTTGCTGTATGAGTGTTGACCTCATTATCAACCCTGTGACCTTCATAACAATATGGACTCACCTTAATGTATGAGTATTGACCTCATTATCAAGATGATAATTGATGTGGTAACCTGGTGATGACCCTATGACCTTCATAACAATATGGACTCACCTTGTTGCTGTATGAGTATTGACCTCATTATCAAGATGATAATTGATGTGGTAACCTGGTGATGACCCATGACCTTCATAATATGACTACATTCCAAAGGGTACTTATCATTAGAGGTATGTAGTAATTCATTATATTGGGCATATATACCTTAATGTAAAATCATTGTTGGGTTCAAAAAATTGTATGTAAAAGTTAAGACTAAAATGGAACAGGGGAAATAGATGATATAAAAATATTTTTTATCATGAATAATTAATAAGTTAAAATACGATGGAAATCGCTCAACCATAGCTAGTCTGCCATTCTCATTTACATTCCACTTTAACATAAATTTTCTCTGTCAAAAGCATGAAATATATATCATGAAATCACACTTCTAGACATTTGATAAACCAGGGGTGTCGGCTGGGGAGCTTAGGGGGCTATTGCCCCCTCCCCTGATATATGATAGTCTTAATTTGTTTTTTCAAAAATAAAACATGAAACATAATGCTGGTTCTTCTCTTGGTTAGCCATTTTAGGGGTACAAACAAAATGCCCCCCCCCCCCCCCCCAAAAAAAATCCTGGCTATGTCCTTGTAGAGAATGGGCTTTACAATGGTGAATGTTGCTTGTCCAAGATTAGCGGCTTGCTACAGTGTATATATTACTTACACAGTATGTACTCAATTTCTATAAGCAAAACATCTTGACTGTATCTTAAATTGAATACAGCAAAAAATATATTATCATTTCATTCCCAAAATACTGTTCAGTCAGTACAATCCTTTTTTCTGAACCCAACAATGTTTTTGCATCTTGGTATATCAATCATTTCAAAGTCAGTGTCTAAGCACTTAATTTCCATATGATGATAAGATTATTTGTGTTGCATCTTTGTTTTTAATCCAAACAGTACATCTCAAAACAGATTGTTTATCAGTATTATTTTGTTGTTTGTTTTGATCAGCTTGTCAGCCACTTTAGTCAAGCTACCTTTGAATGTACAGTATTGATGCTGTCAAGCTCTGGTCAGCGCCTTTTGTTTCTTCACAACATTCCAAGGAGCAGCTTATTGTTGATTATCAGGTATGTATGTATTAATACATTTTACTACAAAGGCATAAATATTTCAGGGTTTGAAACTGTTGTGACTAAGTACTTGATCAGTTGTTTTTCACCCCACCCCTCACCTCCACATTTTTGCTAATAACCCAAACTAATACATGTGAGACATGTTGTTTAATGGTATTTGTTACATTTCTTTTCATCAGCTTGTCAGCCACACTAGTCAAGGCCACATGTGAATGTATTGATGCTGCCAAGCTCTGGCCAGCCCATGCATGACAGACATGTAAGTTGATCTATTGGATGCATGCTAGTCATACAATAGACCTTTGCTGAGATATTGAACATGGTGCATTGTGATCTAGCTTTGGTACAAACATCTTTTATTCATCATGCCTTATATGGTGTTGTTCGTACCAAAGCTAGACCACAATGCATCCTGTTCATAAAACTCAGAAAAGGGCCTCTGGTTTTGAATGGTATGCCATGGAAATGTCACTTCATTTGTATTTTCTTGGTAAACACACTGACTTGTATTATCCATGGTGTGGGAAATCATGTACTTCATGACCAGCAGACACATGTCAGTCTACTATTGTCCAACTTTTGGTCAAAGGTCGCACGATGACAAACACTTGCTGAACACTTGACCAATACAGTGTATTGGATGGCCAACACATAATCAATAGTCGGCAAACAGTCGGGCAATAGTCAACTGACAATCGGGCGATGGTAGACCGACAATTGGGCAATAATCAACCAACAAGTGTCGGCTGGTCATGAAGTACATGATTACCCATGGTGTGTCATGAGAAAGCTGCATTTAGATTTTACCTTGATATTCAGTTTACAGAGATTTAATTACACCATTCTGTCTTTGCAGATGTCATGGTTCTGTTATACATGTGCTCACATCAACCAAGCTGTTGTGCTGCAAAGTCTTATCAGATGATGCAGCACCATCAAGAGATGAAGCACCATCAAGATCCAGTCAATCAGTACTGAAGATAACAAGCTGCCATATGCTGACAACAAAAATAAAACAGGAATTAGAATATCTAGGAATATCTAGGAATTAAAAAAAAAAAAAGATTAGGAGCATCTAAAATTTCCAAAATCAGAAAGGTTTCAACAATATTTCAAAAATAAGGCATTTAAAATAATCAAACTATAGGTTTATCTACAAATTTCAAAAAAAAAAAAAAATCAAAATATTCTAGGAAATTCCAACATGTAGCATTATCTGGAAAGATGAAAGAAATACTTGCTGTTTAGAAAATTCCAAAAGTCAGAAACCTTTCCATGGAATGATGATGAATAATAATTGTTACTGTATCTATAAGAAATTTTAAACCTTCCTTAAGACAAATCATTGGTTATATGTTGGAATTTCCAAATAATTTAAATTCCAAAAAAAAAAAAAAACACTTAAGAATTTTCAAACAATTTAAGAATTCTCTACAAATGAAAAACAATAAACAGTGGGCTAGAGGACTGGCTACATTATAAATATGAAGAAAAAAATGAAAATAACGGGAAAACAATTTCAATTTTCAATTTTTTTCATCATTTTAGAAATGTCAAGCTTTGAAAAAAATCATATTTTCTAAATTTCAAGACAACAACAAATCAAGATTCAAATTAATACAATTATAAGCTGTTATTATTATAATTGATACCATAGTATATAGTAAAACAAAAAGAAGATTCAATAAGATATCTAATATTTCAAAAGAAAACTTTTGTTAGTGACCCTATTTCATAATGACATCACCAAACAAAACTAACTGGAATGTTAATGAGATGCAAAATTTAATGACTAATTCTTATTTAAATTTTGTTCAAGTTGAAAAAAAATTATAAAAATTTCACTTTAGTAATTGTTGTCTCTTTCTTGACTTATTGTTTACTTATGATTTCATTATGAAGTAGGTTGATTATTGCCAGTCCTCTAGCCACTTATATTAGATATAGGAGAGTGTTTCACTAGGTGACTCAAATTCAATTGGACATTGATCCAAAGATTACTATGCAAAATCATTAGATTAATACATTTAACAGACTAGTCAAGAGTTCTCAGTAGAGTTACAATTACATATGACAAAATTGTTAGTTGATCAAATCAAAGGAATATTTCATACTGGTTACTGATTTTATTATGTTTGTTGAAAACTCTACTGAGAACCCTTCACTAGTTAGAAACACTCTCCTATATCTAATGTTATTATCATTTATTATTTGTACACCAGAAAAATGAAATACACTTGATACCTCCCACGAGGTCCTACCAGCACCTAACAGAAGCTGCCCCACAAGGCCAGGAAACCATAAAAGGTGGTACAACATTGCTGCTCTCGGCAGAGTCTAACCTTGAGGCCATGATCAGAGGACTGCTCTGAAGGTGAAGGTTGTCGGTAAGGATACCAGGTGATGGCTCTCTGCAGATTTCATGGGAGTGCGCTGATGGTGATTGCTGGCCACTGTGAAGGTTAGTGTGAGTAGGAGCAGAGATAATCGTATCTCATTATTCATGGGTGTGTACAGCAGTGATAACTTTGGGGTGGTGTGCTCAATAGACTTGCATAAGACACCATTCAGACTTTCATACAAGTAGATTATCAAGCTGGGAAGACTAGAAGTTGAATCATTTCTAGGTGACCTAATCTTGCGTTAATGATGTTCAGCTAGACTGATACACAAGGTTCTATCATAGGATTGTAATTTAATAAGTTTTTTCACCAGCAAAATAAGACCTCAGTTTCATCTCCAAACTAAAATACTGCTAAACATATTTAATACTGGTCCTCACTATGAATAATTATGAATCGAATAAAGAATACATGAATCACTATCATGTGAAAATTAGTAGGAAAAAAAAGAAGCAGAAAAAAGGAAAGAACAAAACATTAAACAAACAACTATGCATTAAGGATAAAAAATTGAACATTGAATTGTTAATATAAAGGACCTGGAATCCTACAGTATTATGGTATTATATTTGACAAACACAATTACAAAACTATTTGGTATACAAGACTATTTATCTAAAAATCTTTTCTTTATAGAAACTGAGGTCTTACTCAAATCTGTTATAACACAAAATATTTTTTGGCAAAAGCCAATGTTTGATTCAAATTTTATTATTTTTTGACAAAATTCACCAAAAATACTTATTGTAAAAATTCAAAGTGTATAAATACTCAAATCAATCCAAACTAATGAATCCATAATCACTACCTCAAGGGATTAAAAGATCTTGAAAAAGCAACTACTGGCCATATATGTATCACCTTTACAAACTGTGAATATTGCAAGAATTATTTAAATTGAAATTTAATTTCAAAATAGAAAAACCAAAATCACAACAACAAAAACAAAAACAAACTTGGGTCAACCAAGAATTGAGCATAAATACTGATTACTAGAGTATTTACTACAAATTCAGCTGTGCAGAAATTATATTGGTATACCAAAAGTGCAAAGGAATGAATTATTACAAGCCAAACAAGGCAAATGTGAAATGCAAAATAAATGAAAAGAGGACAAGGTGAGCCATCAAAGAATGGCATTGAAACACCATACCTCACAATCAAGAAACAAATAAATACACTTGAATGAAATAAAAATATTATTACGAGTAAAACCAAGAGTTGTTTTACTATGAATTGTGATGTCCAAAGCACTTGTATTATATGCACAAGCTGTCCAAAATATATGGCAAACAAATTCTTGGCAAATTAAACATTCACAGATAATCAAAATGTCTTGAAAAATTTGTTGTGTAACCAAATTCAGATTAAATTGATACATGCAGTTGCTTTAAATTTACGCATGAAATGCTCTCTATAATATTGCAATTTAATTTTTCAATTACTGTGACACTTTTACTTCTGTTGAAGTTTTTTTTGCTGGTGAAAAAACTAAGTCTAGGAAAAAGATATAACTACTTGATAAATTTAGGAACAATTCAAATACAAGGTAACAAGTAATGCTAAAAATATTAAACAATTAGGAGAGGACTCCCCTTGAATAACTTGATATTAAATTGGCTATAAAGATTACAGTGCAAGTATGTCACCCAAGGCAAATATTTATACGAATCGGTCCAAACTTGACATAATTATTTTCCAAATTATGTGTGTATTACACATAGCCTTGGTTGGGATGGATGGACTGACAAGACTTAAACAAAACGGTCTTATAACAATATATTATAGGTCTAGCACGTCCCTTAGAAATATAGGAGTGGATTTTGTATCTTTGCCGTTGAGCAATTTCATCATACAGGAGACTAAGCAAACACTTCCTTACTTGATCGAATCAAAAATAGATACCACGTGTTATTCATGTCAGTACGAAGTACTAATTGGGTT
>WHPX01001390.1:2500-49036 GCA_011057435.1 Actinia equina
TTCATACTCTTATGCTATAGGCATAGCTCTACGTCTGGAGCACACTTCCAGTAAGTTTGAGTGACATCCAATCTGTATCCATGGAGATAGGGCTTCTCAAATTTTAAGGGTTCTCGACATGGCCCATTCTGGGCCATTTTGTGTCCCCTATTTCTCTGTAAGTACCTGACCTGTGACCTCCATTCTTGCTACAGCTGTAGTCCTTCACTTGGTCTATACCGTGCACTATACAGTGTGCCCGTACTTATCAACCTCGCTGAGCTACGAGCCTTCTATGGTGAGGGTTTTAGACTTGGCACTTTGAAAATTTTCATATATGTCTTATATAAGGCCAAGTATAGAGTGAATACGAAAGTTGGGAATCTGGTTATCCATAGGTTATATTGATCCTAGTGCTCTGATATTATAGATAGTGATAGCGCTTGGTGTGGAGCATAGGTCCAGGAAGTTTGAGTGACATCCGATCAGTATCCATGGAGATAGGGCTTGTCGAAGTTTAAGGGTTCTCCACATACGTCTTATATAAGGCCAAGTACCAAACATGGGAATCTGGTTATCCATAGTTTATATTAATCCTATTGCTCTGATCTTATACATAGACATAGGTGTATGTCTGGAGCACACGTCCAGGAAGTTGGAGTGACATCCGATTAGTATCCATGGAGAAAGGGCTTGTCAAACTTTAAGGGTTCTCCACATACATTTCTTATATAATGCCAAGTACCAAGTGAACACCCTACCAGGGAATGTGGTCAACTCGATACTGTGACATAAGAGTGACATCCGATTAGTTACCATGGAGATAGGGCTTCTCAAACGTACATACATTTCCTATATAAGGCCAAGTACCATGTGAACTCTCCACCAGGGAATGTGGTCAACTCGATACTGTGTTCATACTTCTACGCTATGGTGATAGCTCACGGTCTGGAGCACACGTCTAGCAAGTTTGAGTGACATCCGATTAGTTACCATGGAGATAGAGCTTGACAAAGTTTAAGGGTTCTCCACATACATTTCTTATATAAGACCAAGTACCAAGTGAATACCCCACCAGGGAATGTGGTCAACTTGATACTGTGTTCATACTTCTATGCTATGAGAACAGCTCACCGTCTGGAGCACACGTCCAGCAAGTTTGAGTGACATCCAATCAGTATCCATGGAGATA
The DNA here is from genome assembly GCA_011057435.1 of Actinia equina. Lineage (NCBI taxonomy): Eukaryota > Metazoa > Cnidaria > Anthozoa > Actiniaria > Actiniidae > Actinia > Actinia equina. The sequence continues at coordinate 3,672 of WHPX01001390.1, forward strand.
GGGCATCTCAAACGTTAAGGGTTCTCGACATGGCCCATTTTGGGCCATTTTCTGTGCCTTATATCTCTGTAAGTACTTGACCTGTGACCTCCATTCCTGCTACAGCTGTAGTCCATCACTAGCTTTACATCGTGCACATACGGTATGCCAGTAGCTGTCAATGTCGCTTAGCGACTAGCCTTCAAATTTGAGGGTTTTCGACTTGGCACTTGGAAAATTTTCATACATTTCTTATATAAGGCCAACTACCAAACATGGGAATCTGGTTATCCATAGGTGATATTAATCCTATTGCTCTGATCTTATAGATAGACATAGGTGTACGTCTGGAGCACACGTCCACCAAGATTGAGTGACATCCGATCAGTATCCATGGAGATAGGGCTTGTCAAAGTTTAAGGGTTCTCCACATACATGTCTTATATAAGGCCAAGTACCAAACATGGGAATCTGGTTATCTATAGGTTATATTAATCCTATTGCTCCGATATTATAGATAATGATAGCTCTACATTTGGAGCACACGTCCAGCAAGTTTAAGTGACATCCGATCAGTATCCATGGAGATAGGGCTTGTCGAATTTTAAGGGTTCTCGACATACATTTCTTATATAAGGCCAAGTACCAAGTGAACTCCCTACCAGGGAATGTGGTCAACACGATATTGTGTTCATACTCCTATGCTATAGGCATAGCTCTACGTCTGGAGCACACGTCCAGCAAGTTGGAGTGACATCCGATCAGTATCCATGGAGATAGGGCTTCTCAAACTTACATACATTTCTTATATAAGGCCAAGTGCCAAGTGAACACCCTACCAGGGAATGTGGTCAACTCGATACTGTGTTCATACTTCTATGCTATAGTGATAGCACACCGTCTGGAGCACACGTCCAGCAAGTTTGAGTGACATCCGATTGGTATCTATGGAGATAGGGCTTCTCAAAGTTTAAGGGTTCTCGAACCCTAAACCCTAAAAGGGTTTGGGTGAGGATACGACTTTAGGGTGTTTTTAGCACTTTTTACAACCCTAACTGAGGTTGTTGAATTTCGATAAACCTTATAAGAGTTAGGTTGAGGGTACGACTTTAGGGTGTTTTTGCACTTTTTACAACCCTAACTGAGGTTGTTGAATTTTCCTGAAGCCTAAAAGGGTTCGACTTTAGGGTGTTTTTAGCACTTTTTACAACCCTAGCTGAGGTTGTTGAATTTCACTAAACCCTAAAAGGGTTGAGGTTTAGGGTATGACTTTAGGTGTTTTTTTCACTTTTCACAACCCTAGCTGAGGTTGTGGAATTTCCCAAAACCCTATAAGGGGTAGGTTTAGGTTACGACTTTAGGATGTTTTTTTCACTTGTTTAAACTTTAACTTGGGTTGTTGAGCGTTGACGATGTGCTAGAAGGGAGAAAGCGGTTTCATTGCAAGCCGTGTGTTAATCATTGGATTAGAGACTTTATCTCTTATAGGGGAACCCTGGGAGTGGATGAACAAACGATGAAGGGTGAGATGAAACAAGAACAATACGCATTGTTCCCCATAATCCATGCTTTTTTGTTTTCGTTGTTTAATCCAATCCCTAGCCTCATTCTACAAGTGGACACCGACGCGTACGTATTGTCTGGACCTGACCTCTTATCAGTTGGATCGCAAGCCGTTGACGTTATTCGAAACAGAGGAAAGCGGTAAGGTGATAATTTTATTGACTATTCATAGGTTATCATAAAGCGTGTAATGTAAAAAACATCTCGTAGCGGTTTCAGCAGCAGTCGTTGAAAAATAGATGAATTAGAGACGTTATTCAAAAGTGGGGAAACCGGTAAAGCGATACTTTTATTGCTTTATTCAGGCTTAATCATGTAGCCTCTACTGTAAACGACATCTCTTAGCAGTTGGAGTGAAAGTTTTAGAGTATTCAATGCTATATAGAGACGTTATTCAAAACATGGGAATGCGGTAAGGTGATGATCTTATTAAGTTATTCAGGCTTTATGATAAAGCCTTTACTCTGAACATTACTGCGTAGTAGTAGGATCGACGCTCGTTGAATAATAACTGAATTAGAGACGTTATTCCAAACTGGGGAAAGTGGTAACGTGAAACTTTTATTGCTTTATTCATAGCTCATAATACAGCTTGTGCTCTGGACACTTCTTCGTAGCAGTAGGGTCGACAGTCGTGTGAAACAGAAATGAATTAGAGACGTTATTCAAAAGTGGGGAAAGTGGTAAGGACATACTTTTATTGCTTTATTCAGGCTTAATCATGTAGCCTCTACTCTAAACGACATCTCAACGCAGTTTGAGCGAGAGTGGTTAAATAATAAATGAATTAGAGACGTTATTCAAAACAGGGGAATGTGGTAACGTGATACTTTTATAGAGTTATTCATGGTTCATCTCGTGGCCTTTACTCTGAACACTACTGCGTAGTAGTATGATCGACAATAGCTGAATAATAAATGAACTAGAGACGTTATTCAAAACATGGGAATGTGGTAACGTGATACTTTTATAGAGTTATTCATAACGTGTAGTAAATCCTGTAATCTGGACATTACTACGTAGCAGTAGGATCGACAGTAGCTGAATAATAAATGAACTAGAGACGTTATTCAAAACATGGGAATGTGGTAACGTGATACTGATAGTTATCAATGTCATTCGACAACCATCAAATAGAATGGGGAGGGTGGAAGGCCTATACTCTTGAGGACTCCACCATTTCGTAGAGAATTTCCAGACGAAGCGAACGCACGGTCGTTGGATTCCGTGGAGTGAACGTGCGGTGTGTTATTTCAATTTCCGTCAAGGAAGGTATAGCGTGACACATATATGTTATAGTAATAACAGTTTTGATGGATCACACCGGACTGCTTAGGGCCAAGTTTAGGATGAGCTGTAAGATACTAGATAGAAGTATCGGATTACCGCTTTCCCGAGCTATAGGTAACTGCAATATCTCTTGTAATATCTAAGACTCTGCACTCAAAATGCTACGAGGTGTTGTGCAGAGTATACGCTTGATGATGAAGTATAGATATCTAAGTAGAATGATTGGATTACCGCTTTGCCTAGTTTTAGAGAAGCTCTATAGATCAGCGAATATTCAACACCCTGCACTCAAATCACTGCGACGTGCTATACAGAGTAAAGGCTCGAGGATGAAGTAGAAAGAACTACATAGAAGTAGGGGATGACCGCTTTGCCTAGTTTTAGAGAAGCTCTATAGATCAGCGAATATTCAACCACTTTCAGTCAAAATGCTGTGAGGTGTTGTGCAGAGTATACGCTTGATGATGTGCTATGAGGAACTCAATAGAAGTATGGGATTACCGCCTTCCCCAGTTCGAGAGGAAATCTATAGATCAGCCAATAATGAAGGGCTTCTGATGAAACGGGTACGAAGGGTTAGGGTTAGGGTAGGGTTTAGGGTAAGCTTTAGGATGATTTATAGATACCTAAACAATACTGCCGGCTTCCCCTGTTTTAGATTCACATTGCTCTCATATCTCATATAGATAGTACTCTACACACTGGATCATGACTGAATAGCAATGGAAGACTTTGTTTTTAAAAAATTATTATTTTTATCAATATTATTATATTTATTATGAATATTATTGTTGTTGTTGTTGTTGTTATATACAAAGAAATAAGTTGGAGATGCCAAACCCAATCCCTCACGCTAACCCCTGTTGTATGGAATAGTCATTCACTCACATGGTATTGTATATTACTGATAATATTCACATTGATCTTATACAGCATTGATGTTATATAGCATTGATCTTATATAGCATTGATCTTATATAGCATTGATCTTATATAGCATAACCCTCACCTCACCGGCTTGTTGTAGGGATGACTAAGCCATGCTATTACACATGTTGTATTTTATTTGAGATTCGCATTGATCTCATATATTATATCTCACATAGACACTACTCTATACACTGGATCATGACTGAACAGCAATGGAAGACTTTGTTTGGTATTGATGAAGTGCTATGCTAGTAGCCACAACTCAATACCATTCCAATTCAATTTTATTTTATGAACATGTATCCTATCTTATAGATAGTACTATATAGGTTATGCTTTTGATACTAGATATAAATAGGAAATCAATATTCATTAAAGTATAGAATAGAATGGGAAGAGTAAAATGAAATGAAATGGAATGGGCAGAGCAGTCACGCATCTGGGACTATGCCATGGCAGACCGGTTAGGGTGAGGGTAAAGGATGGGGTCAGGTTTTAGTTTTTTACGATGAAAACAATAATCACCTATGCAGTGAATAAGTCTGTGCTAGAATGATGTAATGGAATGAATCAAAGTTCATTATTCACACACAATAAATACCACTGCAAATTAGAATTCACAACAAGAAATAAAAGAATGTTTTTTATTAAATATATATAGAAACTTTGTATTTCATAAATGTAAAATAATAATTATTAGAAGGGTCAAGTTATGCTTACACTTTGATGTCAACATTGTAACATAGGTGTTTTGAGCTCAGGCAATAAAGACTTATTATAATTATTTTCATTATTATTATTGTTATCTTTGCCTATTTGTTGTGGTTTGTACTCGCCTAGATCAAGACTCCAAAGGGATTCAAACAACTGCAAATTAGAAATCCCAAGATAGAATAAAATAAATGTTTGTTTTTAAATATATATTAAGTTGGTATTTAATACTTGTACAATAATTATTATTAAAATGGTTAAGTTAATGTGAATACACTTGGATGTAAACATTGCAACCAAGGTGTTTTTACCTTATGCAATAAAGACCTATTATATTCTTGTTATCATTATTGTTATTATTATTATTACTTTGCCTATTTGTTATTGTGTTGGTTTGTACTTTGCCTAAATGAAGAATTAAAATGAATGGATACAGCAACCTTGTTTCAATGAGCGCCAAGCGCTTTCGAATCACTGCTGTTTAAAAACATCAACAACTGATAATAAAAGCCCGCTAGATAATTAATGTAATTCGATCGAAAGATAGATAGATAGATATATAGAAAGTATCTAGATCTTACAGTAAAGAACGCTTTAAACATCTAACTTGAGTCGTGTAGACTTCAAAGTCTATTGAATACTGTTGTTGTTCATGGCTAGCTGTTGACCGATCGACAGCCACAGTTCTACTCGTGCTTGCTTTTGTTTATTATTATTATTATTATTTTTGCCTAGTTGTTGTTTGTGCTCGCCTAAAACTTGATCCAAAGTCAATTGAAACAACAACATTGAGGACTGATAATGAGAGCCAGCTAGATCATAAGTGTTTGAAATATAAATAGATAAATAGTATCTAGAACTACTCACGATAAATAAACAACACTTTAAACATCTAACTTAAGTCGCGTAGACTTCAAATTATATATCGAATTCATTGTGGTTCGCAGTTCTACTCGTGCTTGCTTTTGTTTATTATCATTATTATTATCTTTGCCTAGTTGTTGTTGTTATTGTTTGTGCTCGCCTAAAGTCATTGAAACGACGACACCATCGAGCGAATCACTGCTGTAGAGAGGTATCTTGGAATAAATATCATATCTTGTAATGTTCAAAGTAGATCGAATAGTGTTGTTGTTGTTCGAGCGTGTTTGTTTTCGCCGCTTCGAAGGAACTGCAAAGTAACGGCAGCGAGCTGTGGACAGATCGAAGTCGCTTTAGGTCATCTAGAATCGAGTCACAGTTCGCCAGCTTCGCATCGATCGAAGCAGTAATTGTTGCCGTCACTGGTTCGTAGTTTAGAATAAATAACACTTCAAATACCAAACTTGAGTCGTTTACACTTCAAAGTCTATTGAATGGCTGGCTGTTGAGAGAATTAAGAAGTTCGATATCACATGGATCGAACTGTTGTGGAGCTTCGAAGAAGAGAATTAGTCTTCGCTTCGATCGACTGTGGATCGAAGCAGAATTCAGTCCTTTCTTGCCGTAACTTGTTCGTGTAGTTTAGAAGCGCTAAAGCCCTCGAAAGTCGATAAATGAGCGCCTTTCAGCAAGCCCAGTAGCGTGTAGAACAATGCAGAACAAAGACTGAAGTCCAAAACAGTCTTCCCATCGAAGCAAAGTCCTTGTTTTGAAGAAGATAGAGGTTTGTTATTGCTGGCTCGAACTACTGAGCGCTAAAAATAGTACAGCCAGACACCGCTAATCGGTTCGTCGCGACAAACCCCTCTCACTGCCTTTTAGACGTGAGAGTACGTGATCTCCGACACGTCACTAGGCCCGACCTATTTGCATTGATGGCTTGACGCGCCTGCTCAACCGTTTCAATGCATTTGGGCGCCAAGTATCCAGGAACACCAACAGCGTAACGGTTAACTGCCTCCTTAACCACAGGCAACCCAACAGTACTACATTGAGACATAGCCCCCTCCTAGACTACAACATATATACTAAGTCTTTGGGCACCCTCCATTCAGCTCGTCCCACGAAGGTCAGTTCTTCACTCGACCCTCAAACTCCCCGTGAGAGTGCCCAAACACGCATCAAGCCACGAGGTTCGTCACTTCACTGGTAGCACCCACCGATCCTATCCTATAAAACACCTACAAAACCCCCCCTATTGATCAAAATAACTACACCCAACCCGTGCCACCAGCAGTGCGCCCAACACTGTTCTTCGTGAGGGCCGAATTGCTACCGTCAACAGGCTTAATGATGCCCTAGAGTAACCTAATGGCTGATCGAACCCCTTCCCGCTTTCTTACCACCCACGAGCTAACGGTTCGGTCCAACTCGATCCAACCCTCTCATTATTATGCATACCCACACTCCTCCAACCTACTCCACACGCCATCTTGTTTACTAAGTGCTGCTAAATAACCTTCAACCCTTCAACCCTTCAAGCCCACTCTACAACCCGGCCACCAGGTAAGCTTTATGTATTCTTTCTTTGCTATTCTTATTGTTATTAGTTTACCATTGTTATACAAATTAGACCTAGAATTCTCTTCTTTTTTGTAGACTTCTATAATTTTTTTATATAGAAATTCTCTTCTTTCATATCATAGTTCTATTTTGCTATATATTTTAAACCATTTATAATCCCCTAACGTCCTCCTAAAAAGTATTACTCATGGTCTTCACCCCTCATAGAAGCATAAATAAATAGATACATAATACTGTTATCATCCTCATTTTGAATAATCTATTAATAGTTAAGACAAAAACAGGGTCAAGAATTTCATTCAGCCATAACTATAGGGTGCATGCTAATCATTATTGCATGTTCATGCACATGAAATAAATACAATACATTTTTATTTTCCAACTACAATACTTTTCAACTTAGGTACTATTTCAAATTAATTTCAATGCTTTGAGTTGGGTTTTCAATAATATATTAGTATTTTTTTTCATTTTTGAATGTCTACAGCCACTAGTCATTTAATGGTATCATTATTTTGAGCATCATTCACACTCAGTTAAGTTCAATATGAATACAGACACTTTTCACTAATACAATAATTATACATATATTATAATTCTTACTATGAAAAGCAACATAGGGCTGTTGGTAGAGTGCAAATGATGTAGCCGTCAAACACTGATAACTAAATAGTATAAATCCTATTAAAGTGCTAGTTCCATGTCTTATTCCTAGCTATCGGAAGCTAAGTGAAAGTGCTTCGGATAATTCAACGCACTACTTAAGTATTGCCGTATTTACTTATTATGTTTGCATATTACACTGTTGTGCTAAAACACCATAGGATGGAACAACACATTCATTAATAACCACTTCCTGTTCCCATCCAGGCCCGCCTACTGATTTACTTTCATATTAACCCATCGTTCTCATAGAAAAATTATGACAAATATGAAAGACAAAATAACAGAAGAGAAGATTTAAATTACATTGAAAAGTAAAAAGTAAAATAAAATGAAATAATTATTTTGATTTAACTATAATTAAATTAAATATGAATATAAAATGACAAATATAAGTAGAATATTGATAACATTTTAAACAGTGACAAATTGTATAAAATTAAATGGAGTTTGAAAAGATAATTCAGGCAATCAGTGATGTTTCCAACGCACCATTTTGATTTGGTGAGTGAACCGCTGCTATCGATATCTGCTGGATATGAGAAGGATGGAATTTCACGGAGGATTTTACTATGATAACACTGCGCCATGCGCTGGTTATCAAAATCAAATACAAATATTAATGCTTGTTTTTTCTTTTTTTTTTTTTTATCTTATTTTCTTTTTCTTGTTAATTTAATTAAGTTTTTTTTTCAACCTCAATCTTATTCTATTTTCTTTTTCTTTTTTTGAATTTTTTCTCTACATGTATATATATATTTTTCTACTAAAGCCCTGGATGGACATTTCAGAGTTCAGATTTAGGATATTTCAAACTTCCGACTTAGGATATTTCAAGCTTGTTCGGCCTTCGCCATAGTACAAACTCATTGACAAAATGGTGGAAGAGATTAAGGTTCTCTCTAGACTCAGCTTTTTTGCAAAGTTAAAAAAAATCTATGAATCTTTGACTGGCACACCACAGCATGTAACAATCACAACAACTGCAGAATGTGGAGAAAAACCCTCAAAACACAGAATTGAACCAACAAACAACTCCACTCACATACGATACTGTAGCCTGCAAAGCTCGGCTCTAGCGAGAAGGTGGGAGATCACTCCCTTGTTTACCATCTCCTCTCCTCCATTCCCCCTCCCCCTAGGGCCGGGCAACGCAGTGTTGACAAGCTAAGCAGTTTCAATTTTGGAGTTTACTTATCATAATCTGAAATCTGAAGTTTCTTCTCTGAAGTCTCAAATTTAGACTTCTACTCTGAAGTCTGAAATTATAAATCAGTGAATGTCAGTGAAGGTCATTGGAACCTGCATATGTAACTATAAAGTCGGATGATTCTCTGTCGACGAGAATATGAAAGAAAAGCTTCAGTGAGTTTTGCAAAATGTTAACACAAGGCCGGGTGGTACTGGCTGTAGTTTGAATTCTGCATGAAGTCTGAAATGTCCCACCAGGGCTTCCAGATTTTTTAATTTCATTTTTTATTATAATTCACTTTTAATTACATGAAATTAATTTTATTTGTTTTTATTTTTGTTTTCATAATTTCTAATTTTTATCTTTTTCAATATAACCTAATAGTTGCTGATAAACTAGTCATCCTAAGTATGAAAATTAATATTATTGTAATATTGATTTATTTGCACTATTAATAAATGTGATTTAAGATAATTACCTTACATCAGTGAACTGAAGAGCACACTAAGCATAGTCAGGAAAGGTTGACCTTGCCGTGAACATATAAAAGAAAGGACTGTGTTGTCTTATGAACACTTTGTTTGCAACAAAATATCGGGTGAATATATATCTTATATTAATGATAATTATAATCTTTATTCACGTGTCAATATACTTTAGCATTAAATAATCTAATTGAGGACGCAATATAATAATTAAAAAAAGAAAATATAAGAGTCCTCAATAAAATCCATATTAACATTAATATGTAAAAATTTAAATATCTCTAATCTATAAAATATCTTACTTAAAGAACTACTACGAGAGTGTTGGTAAATATTAAATATAGTTGAACGGTTATTCGTAATAATGGCCATGTATACAATACCAGTAAATCAATATTAAACCAAAATAGTTTTAGGTAATCTTGTATAAATTTTGGAGTACTATGAAACAGCCAATTTTTATCTATCTTACTGGTAGGTTACCCTGGCAATTACTTCCCCACTACGCCACGTGGAGGCTACCGTTCTTCGTAGCGGGCACGCCACTTACACAAAGACAGAAAAAACTTACTGATAGGCAAACCACACACAAAAAAGATACGCACGTGGAACAGAAACAGATATTAAACTGAAACACACATTTAAAAGGAATGCACATTTAACCGAGACACACATGCATCTAGCTTGGCTGTGGTACTGTCCAGGGGTTCCCCTGTGAGATGAATATGATGTTATTATTACAATGGATAGAATGAAACTATTATTTTATTCAATACATGTCATATATAGTATGACAACAACAGCAGAGGTTAAACAATAATGAAAGCAGCATTCGTTAGATCACAAACAGCATTATTGTTTACTTACATCTACAGAGTAGGGCTTCAAATCTATGGTTACTTTTTAGTGCTTGGCTGACACTTCCCTGGTTAGCTTTTCTTGACTTATAAAATGATAAAATATAAACTTTCAGCTATGGGTAAGATAGATGAGGGTCGATGAATTTCAAACAAGAATAAATTAACAAAGAGCATTTACCTAACGTTTTTGTTGATAACTATCAAGGTTTTAATCTGAAAAACACACACTAAAAGAAAGTCAGTAAAAGACTTCAAATTTTCCAGTCCATTCTCTCGAACCTGCTCAATTTGTCCAAAATGAAAATCAGTGTTGAAATTCAAAACATATAAATTATATAAATCGTTCCAAAAAATCTGTCAAGAACCTTTTTGCATTAAATAATCATAAAGCTAAACATACGGCATTTATGTTTTGATACCCCTCTTATAAAATATAAAATCTCTACATCACAGTTCATCATTGCTACCATGCCCAAGTAAATAAGATCTCAGTCTACAACGTATCCTTCGAATGTGCTTCCACATGCAACAAAGTACATTTCGTTATTCGTAATGCGCAACTGAAAAAACCATTTCAATCCGATCCTTCGAATATACCAGTTCAAAACAGTATGCATCGTGACCATTACCATATGTTATTTCAAAAAATTACGCTCCTTCATTTCAATAATCGCAGGTTTCTCCATATATTCCATGCATAATTAAATGAAATCATAATATACATCGTATCGATCGAATAAATTGTTGACAGAGAATACTATACTATGTCGTGTGGAGTTTTCATTATGGGGAAAAGGGAAAAATCGCAGTGTATCGTATGGATCGAATATGCACATTACAGTTTTAGTTACATATGTCGTTCATTACAAAAAAAGAAGCACGTCGAATCGGTCGAATATGCTGTAGCAACCCATAATACCATTGGCCACCCTGGCAACAGTGTACACATCTTCATTTTTATCATTCGCAATATATATATGTTGTAATACATTGATTAAATATACTACACCTTCTCATTTACAATGCGCAACGAAATATTAATTAAATAGGCATCGTATTCTTCGAATATCCTTATACAGATATTTCTAACTCGACAGTTAAAGTTTGTTAATGTCGTGCGGAGAATTCATTATGGAGAAGGAAAAGAAATCGCAGTTCACAAAGTATCGTATGGCTCGAATATGGTGGACCTTATAGGCTTAAGTTACTTGTCGTGCGAAACAAAACATGAAGCACATGAAATTTGTCGAATATGATCTAGCAAACCATAATACCATGGCCACCTTGGCAATAGTGTACACTTTTTCATTTATATCATTTGAAGTAAATAGCAGTTTAATATACATCGTATTCATTGATTAAAGATACTAAACCTTCTCGTTTACAATGCGCAACTAAATAATAATGAAATATGCATCGTATTCTTCGAATATCCTGGTACCGAATTTGTAACTCATTCAAAGTTCGTTAAAGTCGTGCGGAGGTTTCATTATGGGGAATGAATCGAAATCGCAGCTCACTAAGTATCGTATGGTGGACCATATATTTGTAACTCAGATAAAGTTTGTTAAAGTCGTGCGGAGGTTTCATTATGGGGAATGAATCGAAATCGCAGCTCACTAAGTGTCGTATGGATCGAATATGGTGGACCTTATGAGCTTAAGTTACTTGTCGTGCGAAACAAAACATGAAGCACATGAAATCGGTCGAATATGATCTAGCAAACCATAATACCATGGCCACCTTGGCAATAGTGTACACTTTTTCATTTATATCATTTGAAGTAAATAGCAGTTTAATATACATCGTATTCATTGATTAAAGATACTAAACCTTCTCGTTTAAAATGCGCAACTAAATAATAATGAAATATGCATCGTATTCTTCGAATATCCTGGTACCGAATTTGTAACTCAGATAAAGTTTGTTAAAGTCGTGCGGAGGTTTCATTATGGGGAATGAATCGAAATCGCAGCTCACTAAGTATCGTATGGATCGACTATGGTGGACCATATATTTGTAACTCAGATAAAGTTTGTTAAAGTCGTGCGGAGGTTTCATTATGGGGAATGAATCGAAATCGCAGCTCATTAAGTATCGCATGGATCGAATATGGTGGACCATATATTTGTAACCCAGATAAAGTTTGTTAAAGTCGTGCGGATGTTTCATTATGGGGAATGAATCGAAATCGCAGTTCACTAAGTATCGTATGGATCGAATATGGTAGACCTTATATTTGTAACTCAGATAAAGTTTGTTAAAGTCGTGCGGAGGTTTCATTATGGGGAATGAATCGAAATCGCAGCTCATTAAGTATCGCATGGATCGAATATGGTGGACCATATATTTGTAACCCAGATAAAGTTTGTTAAAGTCGTGCGGATGTTTCATTATGGGGAATGAATCGAAATCGCAGTTCACTAAGTATCGTATGGATCGAATATGGTAGACCTTATAAGCTTAAGTTACATGTCGTGCGAAACAAAAAAAGAAGTACATCAAATCGTTCGAATATGCTGAATAGGCAATTAAAATACAAAAAAATAGGAATATTAGATCTAGGTTTGCCGAATTTAATAATAATAAAATGCGTTGTAGTTATAAACTCAAATTACTTAAATTCCTTATGAAATTTATTACTTCAAGGCTTAAAAGGATAATGTTCCTAAAATTAAAAAAAGATGACGATGCTGGTCGAAAATAAGTAGAAGGAAAAATGATAGACTTACTTCTAGAATGCTTCCTTGGTCATTTATGTCCTTGGTTCCTTGCCTTGTAGATTCCTTAAATTCCTTAATTAACTTAAGTTATGAAATATATTACCTTCAAGGCTTAAAAGAATAATGTTCCGAGTTTTAACGAAAAATGAAGATACTGGTTGAAAATAGGTAGAAGGGAAAATGATAGACTTACTTATGGAATGCCTCCTTGATCATTTGTGTCCTTGGTTCGTTGCCTTGTAATTTCCTGGCGTTCATGATTCCATGAATCCTTGGTTTCTTCTCTTCTTGGTGTCTTTCCTCCATGGCTTGCTCCATCGTTGGCTATTTACTCTATATTTCCTACTTCACTGCCTAATTGCCTACCTGCCTAACTGCAGTAGTGCCTTCATTCTTTGCCACGTCTTTCACGACGTCTCCCTGAACGCAGCGCCAGCATGCCCGGCAAGGCCCGGCAACCGGGGCGGCGTCCTTCGGCGAGGCATTCCCTGCAAAGCTATGCCTCTCCACGACAAAAGGTCACAAGTTTAGCCAACAGCGATGTCGGTGCAACCGCTTCTTAACGTTTTTTTTGTTCCTGTAGAAACTCCAAGTTTGAAGCCGCAATAAATCCCTCGAAACAAACTCTTGTGCTCGCTTCGAAGTGACCTATTACGCACCATTGCCCTTTTTTTCGCCGGCAAACGACCTTCGGCGAGGCATTCGCTACAAAGCTAGGTCTCTCCACGACAAAAAGTCAAAGTTTAGACATCGTCAATGTCGGTGCAACCGCTTCTTAATGTTTTTGGTTCCTGTAGCAACACCTTGTTTGAAGCCGCAATAAATCCCTAGAAGCAACTCTTGTGCGCGCTTCGAAGTGACCTATTGGGCGCCATTGCCTTTTGTTTACAAACGTCTTTTCAGCTAATATTTACGACTTTGGCCTTCCCCAGCAAGACTATTTTGGATTCATGGCTGATTTCGCTTTGTTCCCTTTCAGCCCTTTCATAAAATCGTGAATTTCTTTGAACTCAAGCATTTAGATTTCATTCATTTCATTTGTTTCATACATCCTGGACGTAGTGTTATAGTCTCAAATTTGTTTTGAACGCATGGCCGTCATGCCCGAAATCCAAGATGATTATGCTATCCCCAAGTCCCGGCTTCTGGTGCGACGTTCTTTAGGGAGGCATTTGCAGCGAACGACAGCAAATCAGATTGCTCTTGCCCATTTTTTTACAAGCGTCTTTTTAGCTAATATTTACTACTTTGGCCTTCCCAAGCAAGGCCACTTTGGATTCATGTTTGATTTTACTTTGTTCCCTTTCAGCCCTTATGGACTCGTAATATTCTTAGGACTCATATGCATTTGACTGTCATTTATTTCAGTGCTTTCATTCTTCCTGGCCGCGGCCTCGTTGTCTCAAAGGTTCATTAGCACATGGTTTTATATCTAACCTGATTCAATTAACGATTGGCGATGTCGGCGCAACCGCTTTTTAACCTTATTTGGTTCCTGTTGAAACTCCGGGTTTGACGCTGCAATAAATCGCTCGAAACAAACTCTTGTGCTCGCTTTGAAGTGACCTATTGGGCGCCATCTCCCCTTTTCTTTATAAACGTTCTTTTCAGCTAATATTTACGACTTTGGTCTTCACCAGCCAGACAGTTTTGGATTCATGGCTGATTTCGCTTTGTTCCCTTTCAGCCCTTTAATGAAATCGTGAATTTCTTTGCACTCATGCATTTGGCTACGCCTTTCTCTAAGTCACAGTTTAGACAACAGCGATGTCGGCGAGGCATTCGCTGCAAAGCTAGGCATCTCCGCGACAGAAAGTCACAGTTTAAACAATGGCGATGTCGGCGCAACCGCTTTTTCACGTTATTTGGTTCCTGTAGAAACTCCTGGTTTGACGCCGCAATAAATCCCTCGAAGCAAACTCGTGTGCTCGCTTCGAAGCGACCTATTGGGCGCCATCGCCCCTTTTGTTTACAAACGTCTTTTCAGCTAATATTTACGACTTTGGCCTTCCCCAGCAAGACCATTTTGGATTCATGGCTGATTTCGCTTTGTTCCCTTTCAGCCCTTTCATGAAATCATGAATTTCTATGCACTCATGCATTTGGCTACGCCTTTCTCGAAGTCACAGTTTAGACAACGGCGATGTCGGCGCAACCGCTTCTTAACGTTATTTGGTTCCTGTTGAAACTCCGGGTTTGACGCCGCAATAAATCGCTCGAAACAAACTCTTGTGCTCGCTTCGGAGTGACCTATTGTGCGCCATCGCCTCTTTTGTTTACAAACGTCTTTTCAGCTAATATTTACGACTTTGGCCTTCCCCAGCAAGACCATTTTGGATTCATGGCTGATTTCGCTTTGTTCCCTTTCAGCCCTTTCATGAAATCGTGAATTTCTTTGCACTCATGCATTTGGCTACGCCTTTGTCTAAGTCACAGTTTAGACAACGGCGATGTCGGCGCAATCGCTTGTTAACGTTATTTGGTTCCTGTTGAAACTCCGGGTTTGACGCCGCAATAAATCGCTCGAAACAAACTCTTGTGCTCGCTTCGGAGTGACCTATTGTGCGCCATCGCCGCTTTTGTTTACAAACGTCTTTTCAGCTAATATTTGCGGCTTTGGCCTTCCCCAGCAAGACCATTTTGGATTCGTGGCTGATATCGCTTTGTTCCCTTTCAGCCCTTTCATGAAATCATGAATTTCTTTGCACTCATGCATTTGGCTACGCCTTTCTCTAAGTCACAGTTTAGAGAACGGCGATGTCGGCGCAACCGCTTCTTAACGTTATTTGGTTCCTGTTGAAACTCCGGGTTTGACGCCGCAATAAATCGCTCGAAACAAACTCTTGTGCTCGCTTCGTGTCGACCTGTGTGCCATTGTCCTTATTTAAAACTTTGGTCATTGGCACATCTTTACATCTAAACTTACTGAAATTACTATAATTATGATAACTATTTAACCATCTATTATAACTATGTTATAGCTATTTATTTTTTATATTGCCAAAATTTGGTATCTATTTATTGTTAAATTACCCCAGCGATGAAGAAATTAATAATCGAAATTTATAACTTACAATCTGACCAAAACCTGACTCAATTAACCAACCATTACCCAGTTGTTCTTAAACCATTCGGTGATCCATTATTGTGTGCTTAATGTTTCGTAGAAAGGTCGTACCAACAACGCTAATGTAGACTAGACTTGCTTGTGGAGTGGCGGGGAAGGATGAGTTCCAAATCAAGCTTGGCTGTGGTACTGGTCATCAGCAGGGTTCACCGTAAGATGAATATGAAGTTATAATAAGCGAACAACATTAGCAGTAGCAGCAGCAGAAACAACAAATTAACAGCAACTACAACGTGAACAATGAAAGAAACTACAGCATGAACAGCATCGTAAAAAAAGAAACTGAATTATTGTTTACTTACATCTTCAGAGTAGCCTTCGAATCTACAATCACTTGGTGGTAAGTTTCTTGACACTTCATTGCTTTTTCTTGAATTTTTAAGATAATAAAATAGATAATTATTAAACTTATTGCTAGAATATGTTTTATAAATAAAATTACATCATAAGATTTTTGATTTAAATAGTATAGGGTTAAATAATTTAAATAACAGTACCTCACTTGTGTTGATAAATATCATTACGAGGGATTAAATCTGAAAACACACACTAAAAGATAGTCAGTAAAGACACAAAACGCATCAAATGTATTCTACTTATCCTATACTTCTCACAACAATACTGATTTGGGTCCCATGCGGCTGCTATATGACTTGTGTGACGGTGTTCCTAACAGAAAACTTTAAAAAAACAAAGCTACATGATATGGAAAAAAATGTTAGTTCATAATAGTTTTAACCAGGGAAGCAGGGAAGCAGGCAAGCAGGCAATAAAAAAACTAAATAAACAAACAAACTGAAATATATGCATATATTAAACAAACAAATTAAACATTAAAGAAACAATTATAAACTCATACAAACAAAATAATAACAGTGAGAGAGGGAACCACCAAAAGCAATTTGCAACCTTCTCCACCATCTTCAACCAGTACCAAACTCATTCTTAGTTTTCCTGATTCCTTGGAGGTTTCTTCTCATTAGCCTGAAAAAGATAGATTTTTATTCTCTACTTTCGCATACCCATAATGCCTTCTGTCTTTGGGGCGTGAGCCAATCAAAAACTCACTAGCAAGCATCTTATGGATCGAATATGCTGGACCATATATTTGTCACTCATTTAAAGTTCGTTTAAGTCGTGCGGAGGTTTCATTATGGGGAATGAAAATAAATCGCAGTTCACTAAGTATCGTATGGATCGAATATGGTGCAAATTATAGCTTAAGTTACATGTCGTGTGAAACAAACAAAGAAGTACATCAAATCGTTCGAATATGCTGAATAGGCAATTAAAATACAAAAAATGGGAATATTAGATCTAGGTTTGCCGAATTTAATAATAAAAAGCGTCGTAGTTATAAACTCAAATTACTTAAATTCCTTAATTAACTTAAGTTATAAAATATATTACTTCAAGGCTTAAAAGAAAAATGTTCCGAGGGTTAACGAAAGATGAGGATGCTGGTATAAAATAGGTAGAAGGAAAAATGATAGACTTACTTCTAGAATGCTTCCTTGGTCATTTGTGTCCTTGGTTCCTTGCCTTGCAGATTCCTTAAATTCCTTAATTAACTTAAGTTATAAAATATATTACTTCAAGGCTTAAAAGAATAATGTTCCGAGTTTTAACGAAAAATGAAGATACTGGTTGAAAATAGGTAGAAGGAAAAATGATAGACTTACTTATGGAATGCCTCCTTGATCATTTGTGTCCTTGGTTCGTTGCCTTGTAAATTCCTGGCGTTCATGATTCCTTGAATCCTTGGTGTCTTCTCTTCTTGGTGTCTTTCCTCCGTGGCTTGCTCCATCGTTGGCTATTTACTCTATATTTCCTACTTCACTGCCTAATTGCCTTCCTGCCTAACTGCAGTAGTGCCTTCATTCTTTGCCACGTCTTTCACGATGTCTCCCTGAACGCAGCGCCGGCATACCCGAAATCCAAGAAAGGCATATACTATCCCCAAGGCCCGGCAACCGGTGCGGCGTCCTTCGGCGAGGCATTCCCTGCAAAGCTATGCCTCTCCACGACAAAAAGGTCACAAGTTTAGCCAACGGCAATGTCGGTGCAACCGCTTCTTAATGTTTTTTTGGTTCCTGTAGAAACTCCAGGTTTGAAGCCGCAATAAATCCCCCGAAACAAACTCGTGTGCTCGCTTCGAAGTGACCTATTGGGCGCCATCGCCCCTTTTGTTTACAAACGTCTTTTCAGCTAATATTTACGACTTTGGCCTTCCCCAGCAAGACCATTTTGGATTCATGATTAATTTCGCTTTGTTCCCTTTCAGCCCGTTCATGAAATCGTGAAATTCTTTGCACTCATGCATTTGGCTACGACTTTCTCTAAGTCAAAGTTTAGACAACGGCGATGTCGGCGCAATCGCTTCTTAACGGCATTTGGTTCCTGTTGAAACTCCGGGTTTGACGCTGCAATAAATCGCTCGAAACAAACTCTTGTGCTCGCTTTGAAGTGACCTATTGGGCGCCATCTCCCCTTTTCTTTATAAACGTTCTTTTCAGCTAATATTTACGACTTTGGTCTTCACCAGCCAGACAGTTTTGGATTCATGGCTGATTTCGCTTTGTTCCCTTTCAGCCCTTTAATGAAATCGTGAATTTCTTTGCACTCATGCATTTGGCTACGCCTTTCTCTAAGTCACAGTTTAGACAACAGCGATGTCGGCGAGGCATTCGCTGCAAAGCTAGGCATCTCCGCGACAGAAAGTCACAGTTTAAACAATGGCGATGTCGGCGCAACCGCTTTTTCACGTTATTTGGTTCCTGTAGAAACTCCTGGTTTGACGCCGCAATAAATCCCTCGAAGCAAACTCGTGTGCTCGCTTCGAAGCGACCTATTGGGCGCCATCGCCCCTTTTGTTTACAAACGTCTTTTCAGCTAATATTTACGACTTTGGCCTTCCCCAGCAAGACCATTTTGGATTCATGGCTGATTTCGCTTTGTTCCCTTTCAGCCCTTTCATGAAATCATGAATTTCTATGCACTCATGCATTTGGCTACGCCTTTCTCGAAGTCACAGTTTAGACAACGGCGATGTCGGCGCAACCGCTTCTTAACGTTATTTGGTTCCTGTTGAAACTCCGGGTTTGACGCCGCAATAAATCGCTCGAAACAAACTCTTGTGCTCGCTTCGGAGTGACCTATTGTGCGCCATCGCCTCTTTTGTTTACAAACGTCTTTTCAGCTAATATTTACGACTTTGGCCTTCCCCAGCAAGACCATTTTGGATTCATGGCTGATTTCGCTTTGTTCCCTTTCAGCCCTTTCATGAAATCGTGAATTTCTTTGCACTCATGCATTTGGCTACGCCTTTGTCTAAGTCACAGTTTAGACAACGGCGATGTCGGCGCAATCGCTTGTTAACGTTATTTGGTTCCTGTTGAAACTCCGGGTTTGACGCCGCAATAAATCGCTCGAAACAAACTCTTGTGCTCGCTTCGGAGTGACCTATTGTGCGCCATCGCCGCTTTTGTTTACAAACGTCTTTTCAGCTAATATTTGCGGCTTTGGCCTTCCCCAGCAAGACCATTTTGGATTCGTGGCTGATATCGCTTTGTTCCCTTTCAGCCCTTTCATGAAATCATGAATTTCTTTGCACTCATGCATTTGGCTACGCCTTTCTCTAAGTCACAGTTTAGAGAACGGCGATGTCGGCGCAACCGCTTCTTAACGTTATTTGGTTCCTGTTGAAACTCCGGGTTTGACGCCGCAATAAATCGCTCGAAACAAACTCTTGTGCTCGCTTCGTGTCGACCTGTGTGCCATTGTCCTTATTTAAAACTTTGGTCATTGGCACATCTTTACATCTAAACTTACTGAAATTACTATAATTATGATAACTATTTAACCATCTATTATAACTATGTTATAGCTATTTATTTTTTATATTGCCAAAATTTGGTATCTATTTATTGTTAAATTACCCCAGCGATGAAGAAATTAATAATCGAAATTTATAACTTACAATCTGACCAAAACCTGACTCAATTAACCAACCATTACCCAGTTGTTCTTAAACCATTCGGTGATCCATTATTGTGTGCTTAATGTTTCGTAGAAAGGTCGTACCAACAACGCTAATGTAGACTAGACTTGCTTGTGGAGTGGCGGGGAAGGATGAGTTCCAAATCAAGCTTGGCTGTGGTACTGGTCATCAGCAGGGTTCACCGTAAGATGAATATGAAGTTATAATAAGCGAACAACATTAGCAGTAGCAGCAGCAGAAACAACAAATTAACAGCAACTACAACGTGAACAATGAAAGAAACTACAGCATGAACAGCATCGTAAAAAAAGAAACTGAATTATTGTTTACTTACATCTTCAGAGTAGCCTTCGAATCTACAATCACTTGGTGGTAAGTTTCTTGACACTTCATTGCTTTTTCTTGAATTTTTAAGATAATAAAATAGATAATTATTAAACTTATTGCTAGAATATGTTTTATAAATAAAATTACATCATAAGATTTTTGATTTAAATAGTATAGGGTTAAATAATTTAAATAACAGTACCTCACTTGTGTTGATAAATATCATTACGAGGGATTAAATCTGAAAACACACACTAAAAGATAGTCAGTAAAGACACAAAACGCATCAAATGTATTCTACTTATCCTATACTTCTCACAACAATACTGATTTGGGTCCCATGCGGCTGCTATATGACTTGTGTGACGGTGTTCCTAACAGAAAACTTTAAAAAAACAAAGCTACATGATATGGAAAAAAATGTTAGTTCATAATAGTTTTAACCAGGGAAGCAGGGAAGCAGGCAAGCAGGCAATAAAAAAACTAAATAAACAAACAAACTGAAATATATGCATATATTAAACAAACAAATTAAACATTAAAGAAACAATTATAAACTCATACAAACAAAATAATAACAGTGAGAGAGGGAACCACCAAAAGCAATTTGCAACCTTCTCCACCATCTTCAACCAGTACCAAACTCATTCTTAGTTTTCCTGATTCCTTGGAGGTTTCTTCTCATTAGCCTGAAAAAGATAGATTTTTATTCTCTACTTTCGCATACCCATAATGCCTTCTGTCTTTGGGGCGTGAGCCAATCAAAAACTCACTAGCAAGCATCTTATGGATCGAATATGCTGGACCATATATTTGTCACTCATTTAAAGTTCGTTTAAGTCGTGCGGAGGTTTCATTATGGGGAATGAAAATAAATCGCAGTTCACTAAGTATCGTATGGATCGAATATGGTGCAAATTATAGCTTAAGTTACATGTCGTGTGAAACAAACAAAGAAGTACATCAAATCGTTCGAATATGCTGAATAGGCAATTAAAATACAAAAAATGGGAATATTAGATCTAGGTTTGCCGAATTTAATAATAAAAAGCGTCGTAGTTATAAACTCAAATTACTTAAATTCCTTAATTAACTTAAGTTATAAAATATATTACTTCAAGGCTTAAAAGAAAAATGTTCCGAGGGTTAACGAAAGATGAGGATGCTGGTATAAAATAGGTAGAAGGAAAAATGATAGACTTACTTCTAGAATGCTTCCTTGGTCATTTGTGTCCTTGGTTCCTTGCCTTGCAGATTCCTTAAATTCCTTAATTAACTTAAGTTATAAAATATATTACTTCAAGGCTTAAAAGAATAATGTTCCGAGTTTTAACGAAAAATGAAGATACTGGTTGAAAATAGGTAGAAGGAAAAATGATAGACTTACTTATGGAATGCCTCCTTGATCATTTGTGTCCTTGGTTCGTTGCCTTGTAAATTCCTGGCGTTCATGATTCCTTGAATCCTTGGTGTCTTCTCTTCTTGGTGTCTTTCCTCCGTGGCTTGCTCCATCGTTGGCTATTTACTCTATATTTCCTACTTCACTGCCTAATTGCCTTCCTGCCTAACTGCAGTAGTGCCTTCATTCTTTGCCACGTCTTTCACGATGTCTCCCTGAACGCAGCGCCGGCATACCCGAAATCCAAGAAAGGCATATACTATCCCCAAGGCCCGGCAACCGGTGCGGCGTCCTTCGGCGAGGCATTCCCTGCAAAGCTATGCCTCTCCACGACAAAAAGGTCACAAGTTTAGCCAACGGCAATGTCGGTGCAACCGCTTCTTAATGTTTTTTTGGTTCCTGTAGAAACTCCAGGTTTGAAGCCGCAATAAATCCCCCGAAACAAACTCGTGTGCTCGCTTCGAAGTGACCTATTGGGCGCCATCGCCCCTTTTGTTTACAAACGTCTTTTCAGCTAATATTTACGACTTTGGCCTTCCCCAGCAAGACCATTTTGGATTCATGATTAATTTCGCTTTGTTCCCTTTCAGCCCGTTCATGAAATCGTGAAATTCTTTGCACTCATGCATTTGGCTACGACTTTCTCTAAGTCAAAGTTTAGACAACGGCGATGTCGGCGCAATCGCTTCTTAACGGCATTTGGTTCCTGTTGAAACTCCGGGTTTGACGCTGCAATAAATCGCTCGAAACAAACTCTTGTGCTCGCTTTGAAGTGACCTATTGGGCGCCATCTCCCCTTTTCTTTATAAACGTTCTTTTCAGCTAATATTTACGACTTTGGTCTTCACCAGCCAGACAGTTTTGGATTCATGGCTGATTTCGCTTTGTTCCCTTTCAGCCCTTTAATGAAATCGTGAATTTCTTTGCACTCATGCATTTCGCTACGCCTTTCTCTAAGTCACAGTTTAGACAACAGCGATGTCGGCGAGGCATTCGCTGCAAAGCTAGGCATCTCCGCGACAGAAAGTCACAGTTTAAACAATGGCGATGTCGGCGCAACCGCTTTTTCACGTTATTTGGTTCCTGTAGAAACTCCTGGTTTGACGCCGCAATAAATCCCTCGAAGCAAACTCGTGTGCTCGCTTCGAAGCGACCTATTGGGCGCCATCGCCCCTTTTGTTTACAAACGTCTTTTCAGCTAATATTTACGACTTTGGCCTTCCCCAGCAAGACCATTTTGGATTCATGATTAATTTCGCTTTGTTCCCTTTCAGCCCTTTCATGAAATCGTGAATTTCTTTGTACTCATCTATTTGGCTACGCCTTTCTCTAAGTCATAGTTTAGACAACGGCGATGACGGCGCAATCGCTTTTTAACGTTATTTGGTTGCTGTTGAAACTCCGGGTTTTTACCCGGCAATAAATCGCTTGAAACAAACTCTTGTGCTCGATTCAAAGTGACCTATTGGGCGCCATGGCCACTTTTATTTACAAACGTCTTTTCAGCTAATATTTACGACTTTGGCCTTCCCCAGCAAGACCATTTTGGATTCATGGCTGATTTCGCTTTGTTCCCTTTCAGCCCGTTGATGAAATCGTGAATTTCTATGCGCTCATGCATTTGGCTACGCCTTTCTCTAAGTCACAGTTTAGACAACGGCGATGTCGGCGCAACCATTTCTTAAATTATTTGGTTCCTGTTGAAACTGCGGGTTTAACGCTGCAATAAATCGATCGAAACAAACTCTTGTGCTCGCTTCAAAGTGACCTATTGTGCGCCATCGCCCCTTTTGTCTACAAAGTCTTTGCTGCAAATATTTACGACTTTGGCCTTCCCCAGCAAGACCATTTTGGATTCATAATTAATTTCACTTTGTTCCCTTTCATCCCGTTAATGAAATCGTGACTTTCATTGCACTCATGCATTTGGCTACGCCTTTCTCTAAGTCACAGTTTAGACAACGGCGTTGTTGGCGCAATCGCTTCTTAACGTTATTTGGTTCTTGTCGAAACTCCGGGTTTTTACTCTGCAATAAATCGCTTGAAACAAACTCTCGTGCTCGCTTCAAAGTGAGATATTGGGCGCCATGGCCACTTTTCTTTACAAACGTCATTTCTGGTAATATTTACGACTTTGGCCTTCTCCAGCAAGACCATTTTGGATTCATGATTAATTTCACTTTGTTCCCCTTCCGCCCGTTCATGAAATCGTGAATTTCTTTGCACTCATGCATTTGGCTACGCCTTTCTCTAAGTCGCAGTTTAGACAACGGCGATGTCGACGCAACCGCTTCTTAACATTATTTGGTTCCGCAATAAATCGCTCGAAACAAACTCTCGTGCTCGCTTCAAAGTGACCTATTGGGCGCCATGGCCACTTTTCTTTACAAACGTCTTTTCTGGTAATATTTACGACTTTGGCCTTCTCCAGCAAGACCATTTTGGATTCATGGCTGATTTTGATTTGTTCCCTTTCAGCCCTCTCATGAAATCGTGAATTTCTTTGCACTTATGCATTTAGCTACGCCTTTCTCTAAGTCACAGTTTAGACAACGGCGATGTCGGCGCAACCGTTTCTTAACGTTATTTGGTGCCGCAATAAATCGCTCAAAACAAACTCTTGTGCTCGCTTCGAAGCGACCTATTGGGCGCCATCGCCCCTTTTGTTTACAAACGTCTTTTTAGCTAATATTTACGACTTTGGCCTTCCCCAGCAAGACCATTTTGGATTCTTGATTAATTTCGCTTTGTTCCCTTTCAGCCCTTTCATGAAATCGTGGATTTCTTTGCACTCATGCATTTGTCTACGCCTTTCTCTAAGTCACAGTTTAGACAAAGGCGTTGTTGGCGCAACCGTTTCTTAACGTTATTTGGTGCCGCAATAAATCGCTCGAAACAAACTCTTGTGCTTGCTTCGAAGTGACCTATTGGGCGCCATTGCCCCTTTTGTATAGAAACGTCTTTTCAGCTAATATTTACGACTTTGGCCTTCCCCAGCCAGACCATTTTGGATTCTTGATTAATTTCACTTTGTTTCCTTTCAGCCCTTTCATGAAATCGTGAATTTCTTTGCACTCATGCATTTGGCTACGCCTTTCTCTAAGTCACAGTTTAGACAACGGCGATGTCGACGCAACCGCTTCTTAACATTATTTGGTTCCGCAATAAATCGCTCGAAACAAACTCTTGTGCTCGCTTCGAAGTGACCTATCTGTCGCCATAAACCCTTTTGTTTACAAACGTCTTTTCAGCTAATATTTACGACTTTGGCCTTCCCCAGCAAGACCATTTTGGATTCATGGCTGATTTCGCTTTGTTCCCTTTCAGCCCTTTCATGAAATCGTGAATTTCTTTGCACTCATGCATTTGGCTACGCCTTTGTCTAAGTCACAGTTTAGACAACGGCGTTGTCGGCGTAATCGCTTCTTAACGTTATTTGGTGCCGCAATAAATCGCTCAAAACAAACTCTTGTGCTCGCTTCGAAGCGACCTATTGGGCGCCATCGCCCCTTTTGTTTACAAACGTCTTTTCAGCTAATATTTACGACTTTGGCCTTCCCCAGCAAGACCATTTTGGATTCATGGCTGATTTCGCTTTGTTCCCTTTCAGCCCTTTCATGAAATCGTGAATTTCTTTGCACTCATACATTTGGCTACGCCTTTGTCTAAGTCACAGTTTAGACAACGGCGTTGTCGGCGCAACCGTTTCTTAACGTTATTTGGTTCCTGTTGAAACTCCAGGTTTAACGCTGCAATAGATCGATCGAAACAAACTCTTGTGCTCGCTTCAAAGTGACCTATTGGGCGCCATCGCCCCATTTGTTTACAAACGTCTTTTCAGCTAATATTTACGACTTTGCCCTTCCCCAGCAAGACCATTTTGGATTCATGATTAATTTCGCTTTGTTCCCTTTCAGCCCTTTCATGAAATCGTGGATTTCTTTGCACTCATGCATTTGGCTACGCCTTTCTCTAAGTCACAGTTTAGACAACGGCGATGTCGGCGCAACCGTTTCTTAATGTTATTTGGTGCCGCAATAAATCGCTCAAAACAAACTTTTGTGCTCGCCTCGAAGCGACCTATTGGGCGCCATCGCCCCTTTTGTTTACAAACGTCTTTTCAGCTAATATTTACGACTTTGGCCTTCCCCAGCAAGACCATTTTGGATTCATGGCTGATTTCGCTTTGTTCCCTTTCAGCCCGTTGATGAAATCGTGAATTTCTTTGCACTCATGCATTTGGCTACGCCTTTCTCTAAGTCACAGTTTAGACAACGGCGATGTCAGCGCAACCGTTTCTTAATGTTATTTGGTTCCTGTTGAAACTTCGGGTTTAACGCTGCAATAAATCGATCGAAACAAACTCTCGTGCTCGCTTCAAAGTGAACTATTGGGCGCCATGGCCACTTTTCTTTACAAACGTCTTTTCAAGTAATATTTACGACTTTGGCCTTTCCCAGCAAGACCATTTTGGATTCATGATTAATTTCGCTTTGTTCCCTTTAAGCCCGTTCATGAAATCGTGAATTTCTTTGTACTCATCTATTTGGCTACGCCTTTCTCTAAGTCACAGTTTAGACAATGGCGTTGTTGGCGCAACCGCTTCTTAACGTTATTTCGTTCTTGTTGAATCTCCGGGTTTTTACTCTGCAATAAATCGCTTGAAACAAACTCTCGTGCTCGCTTCAAAGTGACCTATTGGGCGCCATGGCCACTTTTCTTTACAAACGTCTTTTCTGGTAATATTTACGACTTTGGCCTTCTCCAGCAAGACCATTTTGGATTCATGGCTGATTTTGATTTGTTCCCTTTCAGCCCTCTCATGAAATCGTGAATTTCTTTGCACTTATGCATTTGGCTACGCCTTTCTCTAAGTCACAGTTTAGACAACGGCGTTGTTGGCGCAACCGTTTCTTAACGTTATTTGGTGCCGCAATAAATCGCTCAAAACAAACTCTTGTTCTTGCTTCGAAGTGACCTATTGGGCGCCATTGTCCCTTTTGTATAGAAACGTCTTTTCAGCTAATATTTACGACTTTGGCCTTCCCCAGCCAGACCATTTTGGATTCTTGATTAATTTCACTTTGTTTCCTTTCAGCCCTTTCATGAAATCGTGAATTTCTTTGCACTCATGCATTTGGCTACGCCTTTCTCTAAGTCACAGTTTAGACAACGGCGATGTCGACGCAACCGCTTCTTAACATTATTTGGTTCCGCAATAAATCGCTCGAAACAAACTCTTGTGCTCGCTTCGAAGTGACCTATTGGTCGCCATAAACCCTTTTGTTTACAAACGTCTTTTCAGCTAATATTTACGACTTTGGCCTTCCCCAGCAAGACCATTTTGGATTCATGGCTGATTTCGCTTTGTTCCCTTTCAGCCCTTTCATGAAATCGTGAATTTCTTTGCACTCATACATTTGGCTACGCCTTTGTCTAAGTCACAGTTTAGACAACGGCGTTGTCGGCGTAATCGCTTCTTAACGTTATTTGGTGCCGCAATAAATCGCTTGAAACAAACTCTTGTGCTCGCTTCGAAGTGACCTATTGGCACATCTTTAAATCTAAACTTACTGAAATTACTATAATTATGGTAACTATTTAACCATCTATTATAACTATTTTATAGCTATTTATTTTTTTATATTGCCAAAATTTGGTATCTAATATTGTTAAATTACCCCAGCGATGAAGAAATTAATAATCGAAATATATAACTTACAATCTGACCAATACCTGACTCAATTAACCAACCATTACCCAATTTGTTGTTCTTAAACCATTCGGTGATCTATTCTTGTGTGCTTATTGTTTCGTAGAAAGGTCGTAACAACCACGCTAATGTAGACTAGACTTGCTTGTGGAGTGGCGGGGAAGGATGAGTTCCAAATCAAGCTTGGCTGTGGTACTGGTCATCAGCAGGATTCACCGTAAGATGAATATGAAGTTATAATAAGCAAACAACATTAGCAGCAGCAGCAACAACAAATTAACAGCAACAACAACAAATTGACAGCAACTACAACGTTAACAATGAAAGAAACAAACAGCATGAACAGCATCGTAAAAAAAGAAACTGAATTATTGTTTACTTACATCTTCAGAGTAGCCACTTGGTGGTAAGTTTCTTGACACTTCATTGCTTTTTCTTGAATTTTTAAGATAATAAAATAGATAATTATTAAACTTATTGCTAGAATATGTTTTATAAATAAAATTACATCATAAGATTTTTGATTTAAATAGTATAGGGTTAAATAATTTAAATAACAGTACCTCACTTGTGTTGATAAATATCATTACGAGGGATTAAATCTGAAAACACACACTAAAAGATAGTCAGTAAAGACACAAAACGCATCAAATGTATTCTACTTATCCTATACTTCTCACAACAATACTGATTTGGGTCCCATGCGGCTGCTATATGACTTGTGTGATGGTGTTCCTAACAGAAAACTTTAAAAAACAAAGCTACATGATATGGAAAAAATGTTAGTTCATAATAGTCTTAACCAGGCAAGCAGCTGGCAAGCAGGCCAGCAAGCAAGCAAGCAAGCAGGCAAGCAGGCAAGCAGGCAAGCAGGCAAGCAGGCAAGCAGGCAAGCAGGCAATAAAAAAACTAAATAAACAAACAAACTGAAATATATGCATATATTAAACAAACAAATTAAACATTAAAGAAACAATTATAAACTTATACAAACAAAATAATAACAGTGAGAGAGGGGACCACCAAAAGCAATTTGCAACCATCTCCACCATCTTCAGCCAGTACCAAACTCATTCTTAGTTTTCCTGATTCCTTGGAGGGTTTTTTTCATTAGCCTGAAAAAGATAGATTTTTATTCTCTACTATCACATACCAATCAAAAACTGTCCCAAATAATGCAGCGCTCTGATTCTAAAAATAGCTTAATTATTCGTATGAACATGGCATTCTGTTTAACTGCTATGAGGATTATACGAAGCGATTTTATTATTTTTACTTAAAGTTACAATTATAGTAACCCATGTAAACTAAGAACAATTACTGCAATTGCCTGTGAAAACTATCTGCTGAAAGTAAACTTGTAAGTCCGAATTTTGCCTTTGTCTTCGTTTTTATGACGTCATGGTTGCGCTAAGCTATTGAAAGGTTTCTTAATTGCCCTATTTCACAATGACGTCTGTGACTGCTTGTTTATAGTAGGGGAAAAAATTGCCAAATCCAATAGAAAATTCAACAAATTAGTATTTGCTAATATGATGATTTATGGATCCTTAACTTAAATATTGTTGGCTACATATTTCCGAGTCTCATAGCACCCCCACTTTCTTCACCCCCTTGCTACAGCTAGATATACCTTAATTATGTGATGGTTAAAGTTTAAATGGTCATAAATATTGAATGTAGAACTAAATAAATGTGTGGCACTAAATAAATGTATCATGCACTACTTAAATGTATAGCACTATGGTAAATAAATGTATTCTCAACTTTCATATCCCAATAATCCTTTTCATCTTAGGGGGTACCAGGGGGTAAAAACCTACTTATTTTGCTTAAGGCTCAGATCAGATAAGGTTGAAAATACCTTGTTTGGTATCCAAAGATAAAATGAAGAAGTAAAAATAGAAGCTTAAAGACGTTTAAGGTATATTAAAAAAAGTTTTCGTAAGTCAATACATTTTCTATAAGACCAAAACTCTTCATGATCTGTACACGCAAAATTATGAACTTGGAATAACTGATTATCATCATTGTACTGATAAAAGCAGGTATAGTATTCAATTAAGAATCCTTTCAATTTGGGACAGTTTTTTGATTCAGTTTACCCCCAAAAAATGCAAGGCATTAATAGGATGTAAAAGTTGAGAATGGCACTAACCTATTGAATAAATGTATGGCACTAAATAGATGTATGGACCTTAAAAAATATATGGACCTTAAAAATATATATGGAACTAAATAAATGTATGGACCTTAAAATAAATGTATGGAACTAAATAAATGAATGGATTGACCTATATATGGAACGAAATAACTGTATGGTACTAAATAAATGTATGGCACTAAATAAAAGTATAACACTAAATAAATGGATGGCACTAAATAAATGTATGGAACTAAATATATGGATGGCACTAAATAAATGTATGGAACTAAATAAATGGATGGCACTAAATAAATGGATGGCACTAAATAAATGTATGGCACTAAATAAATGTATGGAACTAAATAAATGTATGGCACTAAATAAATGGATGGCACTAAATAAATGGATGGCACTAAATAAATGGATGGCACTAAATAAATGTATGGAACTAAATAAATGTATGGAACTAAATAAATGGATGGCACTAAATAAATGTATGGAACTAAATATATGGATGGCACTAAATAAATGTATGGCACTAAATAAATGTAAGGCACTAAATAGATGTAAGGCACTAAATAAATGGATGGCACTAAATAAATGGATGGCACTAAATAAATGGATGGCACTAAATAAATGTATGGCACTAAATATATGGATGGAACTAAATATATGGATGGAACTAAATAAATGCATGGAACTAAATAAATGTATGGAACTAAATATATGGATGGAACTAAATAAATGTATGGTACTAAATAAATGTATGAAACTAAATAAATGCATGGAACTAAATAAATGTATGGAACTAAATATATGGATGGAACTAAATATATGGATGGAACTAAATAAATGTATGAAATAAATGCATGAAATAAATGCATGAAACTAAATAAATGCATGAAGCTAAATATTAGAAGTAGAACTAAATATTAAATGTAGAAGATATAGAAATGTAGGTAAGTTGTAGTGCTTGGGAACGAAGTTATTCCAGCGAGGTCGGAGACCCTAACCCTAACCCTAAGGGCTTTCGCCCGGAATACCCTCGTTCCCAAGCACTACAACTTACTTATATTTCCATATCTTCAACTATTTCATTAGTGCCACGCGGTCCACATACTCTTATCATTAAATGCAGAACTAAATATTAAATGTAGAACTAAATATTAAATGTAGAACTAAATATTAAATGTAGAACTAAATATTAAATGCAGAACTAAATATAAAATGCAGAACTAAATATTGAATGCAGAACTAAATAATGAATGCAGAACTAAATAGACGTAATTAAATATATTTAGAACTAAATAAATGTAGGGTTAGTTAAAGCTGAGTTCACTGAGGTACAAGTTCTGGAGACTTCAATGAATTGTTTAACTCGCACGAGACACATTTTGACAAAACCTAACTAAAATGTAGCGCTTTAAACTAGAAATTTGCTAAAAACTAGACTTTTTATCTAGTTTAAAAGAAAAGTTATAACCAAGAATTTTAATCGCCCTCTTTTTCTGCTGTTTCTGAAATTTACTACAAAATCAAAGAATTTGAATAAAAAAAACCTACAACCCCTGTATACTTTTCAATTTCAGTCTTTTTAAAGAGTTTGTTTTACGAAAATAAGTATTTACTACGCGTAAATATAAAAGTATCTCTTACCTCAATAATTCGAAGTCTTCGCTGCAACTGAGTCAACAATTTGCATACTGCGCCTTATATATGAAGACCATTTAAATTCCAACGAGATTTTTGAAACAATAAGTCAGTTGATAGTTTAAGAATCGTTTTCAGTGCGCATGCGATTTTATCCCAAAATTCTCAGCTACCTTTGTCGAAACTTTCTTTTGTTCTTAATTAAACAAAAGAAGTTGGAAATTCGTGATAAATCGCATGCAATCTGGTGCATGCACTACCTCATACACTATCCTTTCTTGAGTTCAGTCTTTTTAAAGAGTTGATCATAAACTAATGCGTACGAAAAATATTTTCTGCGCTTAAATATAAAAGCATCTCTTAAACTCATTCGAAGTCTTGGCAGCAACCGAGGGAAACATTTGAATGCTACGACTTACATGAAGACCATTGAAATTCCAACAAGATGCTGAGACAAAAGGTTTTGGTTTAAGAATCAGTGCGCATGCGATCTTATCCCGAATTTCTCGCGCACTTTTGTCGAAACATTCTTTTGTTCTTAATTAAACAAAAAAAGTTGGAAACTCGGGATAAAAGCGCATGCACACTGAAACGATTCTTAAACTATGGACTGAGGAGGAGTGTTTCCAAACAAACGTTTTTCACAATATTCATAGACAATAAGAGTAGGCTTGTGAGAGTGCCTACTTTGAAATAAATGGCATATAAAATTTATTTATTCATTAATTCATTCCTTCCCATATTTCAACAGGGACATAAATGCGCTTGGCCTAACTCTTTGAGATTAGAGATCTGTCTTTCTGCTGGGAAAAATTTGCTAGTTTTAATGCTTATCAAATTGACAACTTTTTTAATTGCTAGAGTGCTTTTAGTAAAAGCGTAAGACGCTTATTGCTAAATAGTACAATTTTGTACTATTTTGTTAAAAATTAGTTGAAGCGTGAAAAGCAAATGCGCACGTGCGTCGAATAAAAAATAATACAACACACAAGTGAAATGGTTTTAAAGTTTTTATCAATTCCTGCAAAATCAAGACACAAGACACATTTCAAGCTAAAATATCCACCATACGCAAGTTAAAAGGTTTTAAAGCTTTTATTCCTTCGCGCTGCAGCAAAATCAAGACACGAGAAACATCTAAAGCTAAAATAACCACAATACGCAAGTGAAATGGTTTTAAAGTTTTATTCCTTCGCGCTCCTGCAAAATCAAGACACAGGACACATCTAAAGCTAAAATAACCACAATACGCAAGTCTACTTACTCTATTGTAGCTCGCTCACTTTACAAATACTCTGGATGGCTGTAAAGGTCAATGAATGTACACGGCATTCAGTACAAAAATAATCATATACCTAGTCGTTTTTTTTTTTTGCTTTTTGTACACAAGCGTTTCGCTCGACTGCTCTTGACTTGATTATTCGCACAGTCGCGGTTCAGTGATTGCATGTGCACACTAAATTTACTAATGACTAATTTATACAAAATAGTACAATTTAGTATTAGTAAAGTTTCACGCTTTTACTAAATGCACTCTAGTTTATCTATCTCTTTATTTTAGTTCATTAGAACTGCGGTTTGTGCCTTTATTTGTAATTATCAAGTAAAACTAAAATAGATAGTGTTTGAATTGAGTACTTGGAGCTGTTTAGTGGTCTTCAACTCAAACACTGTGTTTGTGAGGTCTAAAACCACTAGGCCATTCGTATATAGGGCTTTTAAACTTTGACACTACTCCTGCTTGATTTGAAATACTAATATATATAATATATCCCTATAGGTGATCCTCCATGATGGTTTGAGGATTTGTTTATCAAAATGAAACACAATACGACAGAAGCATCTGGTAAGAAATGCTCACATATTATTGCACAATGATACTATACAAACGCAAATATAAGGTTTCTTTATTTCCTTATAAATTTCTATTTTCATGTTTCCTGTGGGGTTTTTTTTTTAATCCTTTGAGGGTATAGTTTCCGTACAGATAGACAGGATCGTGACATGGTATATGGGATCAGAGATCAGCGGTCTTTTGGGATCAGGGATCAGGATTTTTTCTGCGGGATCGGGATCATCAGAAAATATTACCGGATCGGGGATCAAATGTTTAGACTGGACATAAATCATTCATCTTAAACATGTTTTACCAACAGTAGACCAGAAAATTTCGAATAGACCGGGAGCGGACTCGAGGGAGATTTTAAAAGATTCGTCTTAAAAGTAGTTTGTAATGCGATACAATAATGCTTACTGGACATCGGTAGAGCATCGGTAGTACAATTCCGAAGGTCGTGGATTCGATAACCAGCGAGGTCGAAAATTAATTTTTCCGAATTTAATTCCAAGGGTCTTTCGCCCGGAATAACCTCGTTCCCAAGCACTATAACTTATCTATATTTCTATATCTTCATGCTTACTGGACAGGTCATTGTCTAACAGTGCCAGGTAGTAATCATTAACAGAGCTTTGGCACGAGGTCTTCTTTGCGAATCATATTTCACTTGCTGGCGACTCCCCTGCTTGTTTCAAACCGTTATTTCGTCTTTATATCGGCTGTACACTCTTTAAATTGACCAAGGGAAAGGGAAAAAAAA
This sequence comes from Actinia equina, assembly GCA_011057435.1. NCBI lineage: Eukaryota > Metazoa > Cnidaria > Anthozoa > Actiniaria > Actiniidae > Actinia > Actinia equina. Next base: position 37,472 of record WHPX01001390.1, read on the forward strand.
ACATTACGGGCAAATTAATCTTATGGCATGTTATCATATTAAATTTTGACTTTAACTATTAAGATGCTATCCTAACAATCCATGATTTTGTAGATCAGAGAGTTGACCCTTAAGCCTGGTTCACACGAGCAACGCAAACGCATGCGCAAACGCAAACGCAAGAAAACTACGTATGAACTACAGTAACGCAAACGCTAACACAAACGCGAACGCAAACGCAAGGAATGGAAAATTTTCCATTTTCTTGTGCTTGCGTTTGCGTTTGTGTTTTTAACGTGTGAACCGGAGAAAACGCAAACGCAAGCACAAACGCAAGACGTGGTTCACACGAGCAACGCAATCGCAAACGCAAACGCAAGGAAAATACGTGTGAACTATAAACAAGCACTATTGCGCATGCGTATCTTAGTTTACTTGCATTTGCGTTGTACGTGTGAACATTGCTTGCGTTGCTCGTGTGAACCAGGCTAAGGATGTGTAATCAATGTCTTGACAATAATTACCCACTAGGTACAGTTTCATATTCATATTATATTTGTATTAATTAGTATATTATGTATTTTTGTTTTAATTGGTTTCCTCGCTTTCCTCGAGTTGGCTATGCCGCGATTAAACACTCCTGCTCGTTTATCAAACAGTACATATGTATTAATCTTTTGAGACTTTCGAAGCAGTTTAATTTTTGTTCTTTTTGCTTTTAATTTTTTTTTTGTATTTAAATTGTCAGCAAATAAAACAGTTATAGAGTGACTGATTATCAGGCCATCCTTGGAAACCCAGGAATAAAGTTCTGTCACTCGTTTCTTACTCGTCTTTCTAAGAGCAAGAAACAAGTGACAAAACTTTACCCCTGGGTTTCCAAGGATGTTGAGTGCCATAATATAGTGAGGTTTTTGTCATCAGATATAAAATCTCCTTCATAATGATGATTTCTATTGTTTCCTTCATGAATTATTAATGGTTTTTCTAAGTAGAGATTATCAATGAAGTGCCTCATCAAAGTCACATGTTAGGGTTAGGCTTTCTTCAAGGCTCTCGGTGTCTCTCACTAAACTATTTTTTATCTACTGTGCATCAGCATGGTTGTGATGTACAAACCAAAAGTTTGTGAATTATGCCTGTTTTTGAAGCAGTTCAATAAACTTGCAGATCATGTTTTATCGGGTCTAAAACCACTGGTTTTACACTTATATAAAGCTCTCATCCTCAACAGTATTCTTCATGTAAATAATACTAGTGAAGAGAACTTTATGAGTTTTAAAGATCCATATATGTGGCATATATGTTCACTCCAATTGGTTCAAAGGCTCATCAATCATACAAGAGTTTAGGTATTGCATGTGAGGCATAGTGGTTAGATATAGCTTGGTATCTCACTAAGGCATTCCATTCCCAGTTCCATTCTCTGGGTTTCAACCTGGATTCCATTCTTTTCTTTATGACCGAGCCAAACACAATTGCTTCAATAAAAGATAAACGTTTATTTGTCATATTTTATAACCTACATCTGGTTGACTAATGTATCTACAAAGTAGTAGATTTATCACTTGTTAATACTTTTCCTATGTAATCTATTTACAGTTTTGAGACTTGAGTCTTAACTAATTTAAACATGCCATTGGGTGTTTACAGAAATCTTGAAATGATTGCTGCCATTAGCCCTTTTGAATTATTTATATTATCTATAAGCCATTACAAAAATAGATCACACACTCTTAGAGGCTCGGTGGCTTGTAACTGGTTTTGCTAATGCATTGCTTCTCAAATGAATTTTTTTTGCGGTAATATGTGTCTTGTTCATTTTGAATGTTACTAGCAGCAGTATGCAAAGTCTTGATGTACTCTGGAATGCCTGACAACATAACAGGATCATACATTTGGTTAATTTTTTTTCTGATATGAAATTTAAAGGCAATATGACTGGCTAGTTGTTGCTTCAATGGCAAATACTAATGCATAAAGGAAAAAAGCTTCACCATTACAAAGTCATGTACCTGATGCAGAAGCATAGTTCGTACACACTGATGGTATTGTCATCCTAGGGTTATCATAGCAGTGGAGTACAAAATCCATACCATTCTGTAAACAAATTTAAAACACTCATGAATAATTCATAAGCTTATGGCCAAATTGGAGCCACCATACACGTCACGTGCATGGACCTTGGTCTCACCCAAACTAGTGACTCTACATTCACATGTATGACTACAAAAGATTGCCTTCATTAACACACCTCTTCAAATGTCCTGTGGGGCTTAATAACCATCTGGGAAGCATATTCATTAACTCTGACATGATCTTCGGATTCTGGGTATTTTGGGTGATCTGTAGCCCTAAAATATATTATTATGAAATAAATATCAACAAGGTAATTATATGTAAAAGCCATTTTAATCCCAATATCACCTTGTATCTGATTGTTTCAACTAACAAAAATAGTCATCTTCACAGTGATATTGAGTGCAATAGCATCATTTTTGCTCCACAATAATAATTAATTTTTTGCAGTTCAAATCTTCAGTGCCTCAAAGAAACAGCAAGACAACTGCATTTATTAACTATTGACCAAAAAAGTAAGTTTTATAAACTTTATAGCATTGATAATACTTGATTACAGTATTATGCCATCACCTCATTATTTAAAGGTTTGTTAATGACCTGGTGGCCAGGTTATCCACTTTTTAGATACAGTTAATGTGGTTCCCCAATGAATAAGATCAATCAATTACTCTTTGAATGTCTTAGCACATAGTTTCTCATTGATTTCTCTCAAACCAGTGACTCTGACTTGACATTTCTAGAGTTTCAATAGAATAACTTCTTACTTTGACATGAGCACTATTTTCTTTTCTTCCTCATCAACCTAATTTAAAAATAAAAATTTATCCATAAGTTATTTTAACATCTGTAATATTGTGAGCAAAAACATCTGAAGAACTTTACAAATTTCCTTTGGGTAGTTTGATCAGAAGAATGTTTATTTAAAAATCATACCTTTGATCTTCGTATCATCACATAATCTCTGCTTCTTAGTGGATACTGAAAATAAAAAAGGTACATATAGATAGATAGATCATCTTTATTTGACCACAGGCAATTTATCAGTTATTTACTTAGAACAATAATATAAAATTATAAATAAATAAATAAAAACTAAAATATATCTAAATTACATACAATATTAACAGCTGCTTTCTGTAAATGCTGTGCCTTAAAGTATTTCTTTGATTGCAAGTGTAAACACCCAAGGGAATTTGCATGTTTTACTCACATGAAAGACTCTATCTAGGACAAAAAGAGTTGAGAATTTTTCATCCAATCATGAAACATAGAATTTCCCTTATTAAACATTTGGGTTAGGGTACCGTCCGTACCATCTCTCCCCCAGGACAATGTTGGTCCCAGTAGGTAAAGCAGCCCTGTATCCCTCGAAACAACATTGTTTAGGAGGAAGGGGATCATTTTAAGGGGAATTTCTCATGTTTTTAATGAAAATACCATTAAAACTAAAAATTTCTCAACATTGTTGACCAAGATTACTGTTCTATAAAGTAGTAGTAGCTAAAACTATTTCTGTAATAGGACATTGAGTTCGTTCTCGGCTACGATGCTAAGACCAGGAAGGATAAAAAAGCAAGTGAAGGAAGGCATAAATTTTTACATTTTATATCTTTTGAAGGTCTGACATGGAGACGAGGGGGTTATTTCATTAAAAATATTAGACTCCTTGGTTAAGGTAACATCAGGAGGTATTTGGTCTCCTATGTGTGCTACCTCAATTTTGCACAGACTTTCCAATACATTCTCATAAAAAAAAATACATTTTCTTAAACCTAAATAAATGTAGGGTTCAAAGATCTATTTAGAATAATCTGTTTTGTAAAAAAAAAAAGGGTTTAAAGTGACAATTGACCATACTTCATTTAACAGGTTCAGAATTTCTGCTATGTCTATCATGAATACATTAGCATACTTTGTTGATAATGTATTTCAAAACCCTGTTTCAGACTTTAGATATCTTTTTAGATCAAACAGTTAAATCTGGATGTTTTTGATGGTTGTGATAGGAAAGCTGATTTTTTTCGAATGCAAGATATGTTTTAAATTAAAAAAAAACTTTTTAAAAATCTGATACATTTTTCTGATTCAATTCAATGTAATCTGAATGAGCTAGGACATTTTAAGGAATATATTTTTTGTCACTCCAATAACTTTTTAGAGAAAGCTAAAAAGTTTTAGAGAAAGGGAAATGGATCTTGAAAAACTACATTTAATTAGCTTTCAGGAAATGTATACTTTTATGACAAGATATTGTAAAATCTGTAAACGTTTTGAGGTAGGGTCAAAGTACAGGTCAAGTTTTGTTGAAATCTCTGTTTGTTTTCTAAAATTCTTAAAAAATCAATTGTAGAGAAGACAAGACCATATCAAGGAAAGGAATAAAGGTTTAGGACGGTACAGATAAATTATTGAGATAAAGAATTGTGGTAATTTTAACATGAACAAGTGGCCATTAGATTTGTCTGAGATTATCATATGCCAACTTACGACAGACTGACTAGTGAGATAATGATGACATTTTAAAAGTTTCCTTAAAGAACAGAAAAAATCCAAAAGTCCACATATTAACATGCATTCAAGAAGAATTTTAAAGTGCAAATTAACCGACAAGAATCTTAAGCAAATCGTAAACATTTGGCATGGCTTCCAGTGATCTGACAACAAAGTATTTGTTAATAAATCTGTTTTGTTTATCACTCATTAATTAGAAAAGTTCTCAAGAACAAATAAAAGGTAAACAATATTTTAAATAGCATTTGGATAGAGACAAAAAGCTATAAAATTAGCCAAATTTTAAGTTCATATGTTAAGACATATTATATTATGTTTGAGTTCCCAAAAATGAATGAAAACAGTGCCACCCTGACCGTTGTTTTGTTCATTAAAATTTTCAGTGCCATTTTTTGTTTCTCAATAAAGTATTAGATTAGCTACTAAGATTATGTTAAAACAATTATATCACTTGTTCTCGTTTTTCTATCAGTCAAATAGTCAATTTGGTGCTAGCACCTCATTGACTATCTATTGACTCATAGAAAACTCAACCTAGTAGTGTAAATGTTGAATTGGGCTTACTATCAATCTCGTACCTAGAGCCCAGGTTCCTCATGGTCAGCACTGAGAAACGAGAGGCTCTGGTTGTAACCAATGTTTTGAGCATTCCTATTGGTCTGGGGAAAAACAATAAAAAGAGTCGTTCTGGAAACAAAATGGCTAACAGACTCGTGGATTTTTCAAGGACTAAATTGGCTTGGATTGACCCTAGAATGCTAGAATGTGGTACAATAATCAATCTTTTGCATACCCGAAGTAGATGAGAAGGAGACTGGAGTTTAAGCAAAATTTCACGAGGATTAGTGCCAGTCAAGTTGGTGATGGATCGCTTTTGCATTTGTCGCGATGATTTGAACTCAAAATTTTTTTTATAACTCACAAAATAGCACAGGAAATTAGTACCCGGGGAAAAATTTACTTAATAAACTTTAAGAAGGCAAAGGATAAATAATTAACTACTATATTCAAGCTAAAAAGGTCAAAAATTGGTCGTTCGAAGCAATTTTAATCCCTGAAGATCAAAGGTAACTGAAACATCAGCTTACCTGTGATTAAGGCATGCACAACTTCCAGTCAGAAAATCACGGACCGGAATCCAACGGAAAATTGACTACAACCAGAGCCTCTTGTTTTCGATGCTGACCATGAGGAACATGGGCTCTGGGTATGAGATTGGGCTTTTTATAGGGTACATATAGGGTAACTATAGGGGACCAAATCCTTTCCTGATACCTTAAAGTACTTACAGGATACTTCATGATCCAATGAAGAACTTCACATTCACTTTCAGGATCTCTGTCTATTATCTCTAGTTTACCAGCATAATGATCCCATATTTTACGATACTCAGTATCAATCTAAGACAAATAAGCACAAACCAACCTGGTTACTGCTATTCCAAGAGAACTTGGACAAGTTGTTCTTTTACTGATTGGCTTATAGTGTGGACAAAAAAGGAATGCCAAGAAAATGAATCAGTTCCTTGGTCAATAGGAACTGTAATAGTCCAACTAAATCCAAAACTCCTTCATGCAACATATCAATTCAAAATTTACCTGGATAGTGAAGAAAGATCTGGCATTTATATCAGTGAATGAACCAAACACTAAAATAATAATAATAAATGTTATCCTATATTTAAATAATGGAATAATGTCCTATTTTTACTTATTTTTCATATTACAGCCATTTCAAAAAAAGTTGTTGGTTGGACATCTGAAATCTGAGACTGAATGGAGTTGTGGGGGTTAAAGTGTTTTCTCAATCACAATACATTTAGGTAACTTCTTAACACAGGTCATCCCTCAATGTAGGCTTGTTTATGTGTAACTTGTTGTTGTTGTATATTGTGCCATACCTTTATATTCATATATTCCAGTGTCCATTTGCCTTCTCAACACTGACATGTTATCTTGTCTTGACAGTACCTCCCATTTAACCTTTTCAGCTCCTTTACTTTGTATTTTCTCTCCATTTTATCATCTATTGTTAGATTTTTCGTACAACTACAAAAAGACATTCTTATTAGTTTCACTAAATCCACTATGAACTTGTGTCATGAATAGCATTATATTAAAACAATGAAAGATTATGGCTGTACACTGCAGCCTCATCTATCACATTTTGATTGGAAAGTCAATTTCATGTTAATGAAAACCATTGAAATGGTACTACTGTACCATTTTCATCCTAATTTTTATTTGTAGTAAACAATCCTTATGATTTATGTATTCACTTTATGAGATCTTGATCTGTGATTCTTTCCTCGTACCAAAAGAAGCCCCCAGCACCAAGTAAGGCCACATCTGAAGACTTTATGACATTGTGATCATCGATTTCTTTTATATTATCACGTGGTCGAGATTTGAGTCCATTATGGCGATGATAGCTACGCCTTTTCATGTGTTTGCTGCTCTCGCGCTCAACTCTTACTTTCTCACACAGCATGTTTATAGCAGAGGATAAAACCTTTAAGTTCATTCTTGGGGGCAATGTGTTTGCTCCGTCAGGAAAGTTGGTAAATTTCATCAGGAGCTTGGAACTCAATACACTAGGATGCATTTGCTCCAAATTGACATTAGACCGAACTGCAAAGCAAAGTTGAGTCGATTTATGAAGGATGTATGTTCCTGTAGCAGCCATGATAAATTTAAGTCTTCTTTAGGTTAATCTTTTCATTAAAGCGAATAAATTAAGTAGAGAAGGAGGCCAGAAACACAACACATTTCTACGTAAGTTGAAATCAACAAGAAAAGACAAGCAAAGTGCGCAAGTACGTGACGTAAACACAAGTCTAGTCAAAGTACATAGGTCAAAGTCCGCAATAATATTGTTCACGTGAACGACACATGCATGAACAGCACATACAACACAGGTAACCCAGTCAATTGGATTACAAGGAGAAACCAAATTCAATCCAACAATCCATGTTTTTTTAATACTTTCGTTACAAACTGCCAGTAATCCCATGACGATAGTATAAATCTTAGAAGATCTCGAATATAAGTTTCGTAAAAATGACAGGGCCGTTTAAATTAATTGATTTATTACTTCATTTATTTATTCATTCACAAAGAAATCGGCTCAGAAATATTTGCATCGAGACTGACAAGGAAATAAAACTGAACAATATTCAAATAATATTCAAATATAGCCGATCGAAAACATTAGATATGATAATAATAGTAGGTACACTTTGTTTTGAAAAGAAGACGCTGGAAATCCAACAATGAATTCCTTAAATTGTTTGATTAAATTAACTCAAATCACTAGGCGTTACATTTAATAGATAAAATACCAAGTATTACTTGTGTAAGTTTTTAAAACCGCAATAGTCAAGTGATTCCATTATTTTGGAAAAATTTGTTAACTCCAAGACAATACTTTCAGTTAAAGTTGTGACACATATCAGGAGAAGCTGTGTTTACCTTTTCCAACTGAGTGAATCTCAACGAGAGGTGTAGAAAAACAATGGCGGGGGAGACATAGGAGTCCTGAATTTTATAGTGCCTCAGATTATAGGTGTGACTGAGTAGTCATTTCAGTTCTGTGTGCGTCAACTATTAAAAGACGACACTGGTCGTTGGTTATTTTAACGGTGAATGCTCTAGAGATTTCCTACTGCTTGTTATAATATCCTGAAAACCATCTTAAAAGTTTTAGCTCAGTCTAAGATTTAACGGCAACTTAAAGTGAAAGCTGATTGCAATTAACAAGGTCATGTCAACTATTGAACTGGAATGGACTTCATTTATTCAACAAGACAAATTTCCAAAGAATGACGGCCTGTCAGTTACAACAACCAGTAAAATTCTACCTCAAAACATTAAGATGAAAAATAAGAAGAGAATATTTTCTCCTGTAAAAACTTATCCACACAAAGGTGCACGTGAGACGGATGGGGCACAAGTTTATCCGCAGCTCAAAGAGAGGTGTTGGACGCAGGCAGACGAAATGGAAGAGCGCATAGCAGCTACTGACGGTGAAAATCAACTGTCTCTTGCGGAATCATCGAAACCTTCTCTTAATACAATAAGGTGTGGCAACGACAACGTAAATCTCGAAGTATTAAAGTCGACAAAAGCTGAAGAGAAAAACAAAGATGATCAAAAATGGACCAGTGATGTCATATTTGAAGCAGAACAAATAGTGATGAAGTCGGAAATCGATAATATACAAGTAAATAAACCCCTCTTGAAAAAGAAAGAAGCGACGGATGAGGGAATTTGAGAGAACCATTGCTTGAAGAAATGAAGGCGGGAAATCCCTTCACTTGTGAATTTAGAACATTCAGTGCCTCGCGTACACATAGTAAGTCTTGTAAACTCTACGAGTGTTGAACGAAGAGGAATGGACTTCAGAAGCGAGGAAGTCGTAACTTCAAAAACATCGTCAATAGTCAACGTAGCAAGAAAAATTAGTAGATCTACGAGCAGATCACTTAAGTCATTAAATAGTCTTGGACGTTTTGTTAAAATAAGTGACAAAAACGTTCCCATGTCAGTGAAGCAGCAACAAAGTGAAGAAGGAGCGTATGCCTTACTTAGAGCTGCAAAAAACGACAGTGTATTTCAGATACAGACACTGGTCACCCATGGGATTTCAACGGAAATTATAGACCAAAGAGGATGGACTCCCTTGACTATTGCTTTGGAAAACGAAAACATGAAATGCGCTGAAGTGTTAGTAGAAATGAACGCCAATGCCAATTTCGTGCATGCCAATGGGATGACAATTTTACATCATATCACTTCAACTGGGACGTACAAAGGGGTTTAGGTTTCTTCTTCGTCATGGTGCTAATGTGAACGCAGAGAATTCTGAGGGGTGGCCACCAGTGCATTATGCTATAAAGCAAAAACATCTCAAGTGTACAGCCTTGCTGCTTGCTGGCAGGGTGCGATTCACAAACCTACACTCAGAAACGAGTGAAGGAGTATGAAGAAGTGGTAAGACTTGCTACTATTGGCAAATGGAAGTATCATTGGCAGCAGAAGCTAGACATCGATATGAGCAATGAAATACGACTTTGAGTAAATAACTTAAGTGGCTGCCTACCGTTGAACGTTCGAATTGAAACCACGATGAGCGCGCGCTCAAAAACCGCTGAAAAATCTACAAGATTTATTGAAGAATCATACGTATTTTGAGCTTCAACAGGGCAAAACCTTCAAATTTTGCACGGGACTCTCTATTTTTTAGTAGCTTATTAGAAAAAACTCCTACAAATCTAGGATATATCGACATTTTAGGAAAAGTTTAAATCAGTAACACATGAAAAAATTGATTTTTGTTCGACTTTATGAGATTTTTTAAGAGCACCGAAACTGCAAAATATGACAAATCAATGGATCTTAATTTTTTCTAACCACTTCCGGTGGCTCAAGTTTTACTCCAAAAGCTCGCGCCGTAGGCTTCCATTAGTGGCTGATTTTCTCGAAAAAGAGCCCTGGACACCCTATGTTTCTTTCCAGATTTGGAATCAGCATTAAATTTCAATTCAGAAAATGGAAGTGTAAAAAAAAGTTTAAATATATTTCCAAAAGTAGGCAGTCACATTAAGATAGAAATAAATAACCGTCGAGATTGTTGACTGATCGCACCGAATATAATGTTTTTAAGGGGATATAACTAACTAAAAACTAGTGTGAGATGCGTCGGTGTTTCTAATGAAACAGTAAAGATGAAAAGGTAAATTATACACCGTGAAAAAGATGAAAAAACTTACTGACGTTTCGGACGCTAGTCCTTCGTCGGAGTAAAAGCTTCATCTTTTATCTTTTTCACGGTGTATAATTTACCTTTTCATCATTACTGATAAATTTTTATCTAAATGCATGCATAAACCGGAAGTAAATTTTCACGGCTTTTGTAAACCTAATTAGCATACGGTGTTGCCGTCGGGCGCACTTTAACCTCGCGTCGCGGTGGTGCAACAAGTAGGTTTGGCGGAAAAACGAGACATTTTTTCTAATTTTTGCTATTCAAAATAAATGGCTTTGTATAAAAGCTGTCGGATGTTAAGTGTTCTCCGGTGTATAAACTTGATATGAGAGTAAATGTCTTGGCATTTTCTACTTTAAAAATGTATTTGGAGGACGTCTACTGGCGAGAGCGAACAAACTAAGAACGATGTTCGTCGCTACTAAATAACAGGGTAAGATAAACAGGTTTTTTACTATGTTCCCTGCGTGTTAAATTGATTCTCAGTTTATAAAGGGTTAAAGTACTTTTCCCCCAGTATAATTAAAACACTGAATTTAGAAATGTAAGAGCAGAATTTTAATTATGATCAAACCCTGTCCCCAAGTTGAATTCAGCCCCGCTCTCCCCTGTATAGTAAGTATATCAAGCTGAAATTCAAAAGCCGGGACAGGTTTTCCATCGAATTTCAAACCTTCATCGAACATTTAAAGAGGGCTTGGCTGTTTTATAAGACATTTAAAACGTAGCGTTTTAACTTTTATATATAACTTCTATCGTTGCCAACGAGTTAGCGAAAACGAAAAAGATTAGAAAAATCCCTATATAATTTAGCTATGAATAAGAGGAAATCAAATCACTGATATCTGTCCACACTAAAATCCCCAAAGCCCTTTGTTACTGACGTGTATGGCATTGCCTCAGTGTTGTGTCAACAATCCGACCCACTATTGTCTTTCATAGGTGTTTTAATTATCAATGATTACTGGTCACTCAGAAGTTAATTTCTGTTCAAACAAGGACAAATAGTAAAAAAAGAGTTTGACTGCTATTTCTGACAAGGAATTGGGGATAAATGTTAGCTTATTTTTCTATGTAAACCGCGTTTGAAAAACAATCAGTCAAAATAGTGAAAACGATAAAATCACAATTCTTTGACACCAGTACTTAATCATGTGTCTTTTCTGTCATATTTGGGTTGTGACGAATGAGTAGTCTGAGATCATATCAGTCCCAAAGTCAAACAGA